>VTPC01003857.1:0-26064 GCA_011009095.1 Ignelater luminosus
GGTGTAAGATTCAGCATTGCCTTGCTTTATGACTTGTCAGTCAGCATCAGCTTTTTTTTGTAAGGTCGCTTATTAAGGTAACTAATACGAGTATATGCCCAAAAGTAGATTCTGTCACTGAGACACATCATTATACATACACTAGCGCATAGACCATAAACTGGAAAGATTGGCAGGTAACACATGCTTTACGACGTCAGACATAAAATCTAGTTATTTCCAGTTGCGAAGAGAAAAGGAAAGTCGTTCATACACTGCGTTTATAATTTCACATGGTCATTACCAATATAAAAGAGTTCCATTTGGGTTAACCAATGCGCCAACCGTATTCCAGAAGGCCATAGATGGAATCCTAGGATGATTAAGACTTACATTTGCTATGGTATATTCATATGGTGTTCTAACAGTTTCCAACGGCATAAACGAAGCCTTAGAACAACTTGAAAGTATGCCGAAGACCTTTAGATCAGTAAAAGCTTATTGCACGGACACTTTCTCACTTTAGCATCTCTGTATATTTTTTTGGTAATATGGAGTGTACTACCGAGGCTAGTATTCTTCTGCTTCTCAGCGCAGCTCCTCTGTTTGACATTATTCTGTCTAATGCTATTGCCGCTTTTGCAGCTTTTTCTGTGGCTTTCTTTATGTGGCTCGTTATTGTCATCTTCCTACTGAACTGTATTCCAAGATATTTTATTGTTTCACTCGTTTGAATGTGCGTATGTTGTTTATTTTCTACATTCAGTAGTGTAACCTTTCTTCTACCATCAAAGAGAAGTTTTCCTTGGTTTGAGCCGTAGTTCTCTTGTCTTTAATCACGAATAAGCAGACTGGTATGACTAATTTTCGTTTCCAAATCTTTTTTTGTTCTTGCCCTTGCTACGATTGCCAGGTCGTCCTCAAAGGCAAGTAGGGTCACTCCTTACTGTACTCTAATTTTTAAGACCGCGTCATAGTATACGTTCCAGAGTAGCGAGCGTAGCACCGATCTCTGCGGTACTCCGCATGTTACATCTTTTTGCCGCTTCTCACTGATGTTCAGTTTTCTGTTTGTGAAATAACTACATATTATTTTAATGAGGTAAGGGCTTATTTTCCAACGCCTTGATTCCTCTACGATACCTCCATGTGATGTAGAGTTAAAAGCATTTTTTACATCTAGCGCTACCTTGGCGCATGCATCTCTGTATTTATAGTCGCCGTCGTTCGCTTCTTCGACTATTCTTTGTACTGTCTTTAGGGCATCGACCGTGGATTTTCCTCTTCTATATCTGAACTGTCTGTCTGAGAGATCTTCTTTATCTCTCATCTCTTCCTCTACTCTGGCTGCTATTAGTCTTTTTAGCAATTCTCTAAATTTATTTATCATGAATAATGGTCGGTAGGCTTTTTCTTTTACTTGGTTGTTGCCTTTTTCTATAAGTACAAGTGTACTGTCACGCTTGGCTTGCGCCTCGTGCTTCAAATTTCTTTTTTCTTATTTAGTGAGTGTTTTCTCTTTACAAGTTGTTACGAATAATTCAATTATCTAGCGTTTCGTAGTCATGCCAATACTCAAGGATAGGGGTATTAAAATTAACTTTGCAAAACTTTGGTCCTAAGCCCTGACTCCTACGCCATATCTGTGGTGCAATATGCAGCGTCTGAACTGTTTATTGTTCAAACTCCGAGCGCAAACGATTTCTAAATATTTTGACAGAATAATACTTTTTACATATTGAGCCACAGTTGTGAGAAATTAAGGTAGTACGTGCTTTTGTGCAGTTGGTTATTTTTGTAGCTGCTTTAGATTTATATAATAGACGACTAGCTTGATATTAGACGTGAAGTAAAAAAGCACAAACCATTTGCACATCTTTGATTATGTATAACTTCTGGATGTAGCATACTTGAGGACGAAAAAAGAAATGGAAATACAAATACGTAATCAAAGATATGCATATGGGTTTAGTGTTTTCTTATTTCCTTATAATATCAAAAAAAATACAATTATCAGTGTACAAACTATATTTATAATTAGAAAAAGATTTCTTGGAAGAAAGTTAAAATTATTGTATAATAGAACCTATCTATCGCATACCTAGTCGGTACCGACCAGACAAAGAAGATGAGGTATATGGGACTGTGTTATTTGTATCTATTGAGTTATTTCACACTACTACTACCGTTATGTTAAATTTAGCATGCTTAGCTTCACTATCTGTGTTGGTTTTGGTTTGTTCTTTGCTATTATGAACGAAAACTATAATAACCTGTTTCCTAAACAAAAGATATTCACTTCTTTTTTTCCGTTTAAAAAGAACCTATGACCAGATTTTTGGGAAGCAATCAGTGGATTTACCCCATATATAATCACTTTGTACGAAGTTTTAGTTATTTCAAAGTATAATTTATTTGCCACAAAATTTATGACAAAAAAGGTGGTAATCCACAGCGACCTCTTGTAGGTGAAAGCCAGACCAACATCGTCTACCGTCAGCATGCTTTCAACCCCCAAAACAAATTACCTGTCTGTATTTTTCACCGCCATTTCTAAATCTATTAATTTCTGTCGTATTTTTTTATTCGCACAGTACACCTAGATTAGCTTGTTATTGGGCGTGGTATTTTCAGAATCCGTAAAGCGTGGTGTTTAATTTATGCATAGATACTTTATATTGCTATGACAACCCGTATATGGTCTAAATTAACTAATTTTCAGTCAATTTATCACTGATTCAAACTACTGATTTTTTAATTAGGTCTTTTGAAAAATCTGTGACTTCTCACATTTTAAAATGGCCTATGCATAATTCTCAAAGTCTCTTCTTTATTTCAAGGTATATTTGATAGTCAGGGATGAATTATTTTTTGAGATATTGTCGAATAAAGTAGGGGTACTTCCTTATGGCGTTTTTGTATAGGAATATCCCAACCTTAAGCTTCTTCAGATAGCCAGAAACGTATACGACTCGGGCTGCTTCATATAATTATGTGCGTTCTGATAGTCACATCATTGGATTATACTAGTCTGAGGGCGGTATTGCCTGTTGTTAATTGATTTTGAAAATAAATATTTCATTTGCGTATTAATTATTATTAATTAATCAATATAATTAGTTATGATTGAAATTAAATATTTTAGATTTAAATTCGAGCATTTGTAAAAGCAAAAACATTTCCTTTCAGAGCGGGTGAAGATTTGTTTTCTTGAAATATTTTACTAATCATAAGAGTGTATTTCCTAAAATATTAAGTAACTAAAAGTAGGATTTTAATTGCTGTTTTAACCTTTAATTTAATTTTTAAATTCAATTGAAGGCTATATATTAACATAAAGAGTATGCTTCCCACTCTCGTTTGGTATTTGCTCGTTTGTCTTTCTACAATAAGGTTTGTTTAATTAAAAGGTAAATTGATTGTTTATTACGACAGACAGCTCAGATATGAATGATATCTAATGATTGTATATTAAGTTTAAGGAAATGTGAAAAAATATAATTTTATTGAATTGGTTTTGGTTCTCATTTATCTTACAATGATACAAAAGAAATAAATGACTTATGGTTGTCGAATATTAATTTGTTTGTGTTTACCTTTGGAATGGAATGAAACTAATGAAAAGTGAAATTAATGTTGTTCATTTAAAATCTGTCAGTTCATTAATACAAACAAAAACCGATTATTGATAAACATCAAATTCCGAAGTTAAACTTGTAGTAATTACCGTTACGTTTATTGGAAACTATTATTTATCTATTCAATTGATTTATGTGGTGCGTGCAATAATTAACGTGTTTCATTACAGATAATACAAAATAGATTATTTATAACTAGATAATAGTTAATACTAAAAGTTATAGTATACCTACAAGAGTGTAGTGATTAGAGCTGTATTTTATTAATATTAATATTATAAAGGAAAAATAAATTGTAAAAAATTTTTTTATTCAATATCTACATTGAATACATGTACTTTAAAACTAATACTACATTTTAGCTGATCGAAATGAATATATCCATAATTCGTTTTTAACGTTAGCTCATATAGTACCTTTTTATTTACGTATATAAGTGCATAGATACAATATAAAACAGTGCTCGATTAATACGTACGACCAACCATAATCAATCTCTCTTGATGTGCGCATCGTCATTCATTGCCATTTTTTTCTCATTTCGCATGATTTACATGTAATAAAAGCAAACATTATGAAGGAAGCTCATTTAGTCTTCTGTTATACAACGCGCTAGCATCCAACAACAAATCACTAGAATACAAATTGGAATAGTTGTTATTAGCAACAGAAATATATAATGTAAAGTTAGCAACCAAAATGCTAACAGATACGTCGTTTTATTGCAATGTTCACCGAGTTGTGGATCGTAATTAGGTTGATATATACTATAGATCCAAACTGAACCTAAAACACGAAAATTCTAAATCTCAATAATCAAGCATTGGAAGAACATCCTTACCTAGTATCATCCATATGAATTCGACTAGAAATAACCCGAATAATATGCGGTCTACAAGTACATATCGTTTATTGCGGTTTGCTATTGGTGTTACCTTTGTGACAACTCCTAATGCTCCTGTAACATTAAAAGAACAAATAAATTGATATAATACGTATATGAAGATGAGTTAAGGTTGGTGATTTAAAAAACAAAATAAATTACTATCAAGCAGTAATTACCAGTTCCATTGCTGCTAGTCCAGAATGTTATCTACCTATGAATAAATCAGATTAGCTAGACAAAAGCCTTTATCGTAACAAAATATTTTA
This sequence comes from Ignelater luminosus, assembly GCA_011009095.1. Classification (NCBI taxonomy): domain Eukaryota; kingdom Metazoa; phylum Arthropoda; class Insecta; order Coleoptera; family Elateridae; genus Ignelater; species Ignelater luminosus. Next base: position 4,770 of record VTPC01003857.1, read on the forward strand.
TTTAATCTTTTTAAATGCCATTTAACAACTTCAATTATATTTTGTATAACATCTCAACAAATATATATATTTTAGTATAAACATCTTTGTCGTATACATCTGCGTATAAGAATGCTTTTTGACACACAAGTGCATAGATACATACATTGAACAGTGTCTAATTAACACAAACTGGAATTCATTTCATTAGATACACATTTCACCCATTGCCACTTTTTTAAACCGTTTTGCACAATTTACATCCTGCCGATGCAGTACAATAAAAGCAAATATTAAGAGAAAGCACTTATTCTGCTTTTGCGACCAATGCCGCGCAGCAACAGAAACAACATAGAATGATGCAAGGAAGAGTTATGACAAGCAACAGGAAGATATAATTTATAGTTAACAGCCAAAATGCTAACAAGTACGCTGTTTTGTTGCAATGCGGTTCGCGACCTGGCACATAGTTAGGTTGATAAATACTGTAGATCCAAACAGAACCTAAAATAAAAATAAATTGTAAGTACAAAGTACCTACTTAGCTTAAAAAGGCACATTCTTACCTAATATCATCCATATAAATTCGACTATGAACAACGCATACAGTATGCGGTCTACGATTACAAGGCGCCTGTTGCGATTGGCTATCGGTATTATCTTTGTGATCACTCCTAAAGCTCCTACAATTACAAAGATATTGACCAATTCACATGTGGAATAAGAATTACATGTACTTGTATATTATACTTATGGTTGTTAGAATCCAAAACCAAGATGTATTGCTGCATAAATAAAATAAGAAATCAATTCAAAAAATTATTAGTGAATGTTTATTTAATTTCCACAAATCTTTACCAAAATTTCTCAATCGTAGCGATTTCAAAAATAAAAATTGGTTTTATATTGTAGATTGTAATATGTAAAGTTTAGTATGAAGCTTTACGCACACAGTATCTTGTAATGGTCTAACTGAGAAGCAAGACGTAACGTCTTGCTTTATCGGACATCGGTCTCATGGTTCTAATTTTGATGGCACAACAAATAGATTAGTTATTTGACAAACTGTTTCGGTATCAGTAGTAGGTATTCAGATTGCAAACTGCGGTAATCACACTAAGTGTTAAATAAAATGCGTGGTCACACTTCTATGTTAGTATTGTTATTACAACCCACATTTACTTAAAACTGATTTTTGTAATTGTCTTTCTTGAATAAATCCTGAATGTCTTACATTGTGATACTACTTAAGATTATTGTTTCCGCAAAAGCCTTCCTTCAACGATTGTGCTTTGCTAAGTAAGAACCTCTTCTGCTGTGCTGCGCCAGTAATCTAGAACTTTCATTCAGTATGTACTATGCAGTACGACCAGTTTCGCTTGTATAGCCTGATCATAGCTACCTTTAGTAATAGGAAACCACATGAAATATAAAACCGTGATATTATGATATTGAATATCCCAACCTTCGGGGTCTTACGGTAAAGTTGCTTTTATTCTTAGACTACTTATGTAATAGATCCTAACATGTAATTGCCATCTCGTTTGAAAGGAACTCCACAAATATTTGCACAACGAATATTCCTCATTATGTCGTTTTGATGCTGAAATTGTGACGGCTTGTTAACATTCTAGAAATGTCGTTTTTGCCCTGGACGAGCCATCTTGTCTGCAAGGAAGTTATAGGTTATCCCGTACGCAGATTATTTAATTGGATTGGCTCAGTATTAGAATGTACAATTCTTTCAAGTTTCGAATTGCTGATAAATCATAACTGTATTCTCCAAATGATGATAATCTTACATATGGTACTACTAAAGGACTACAGTCACTTGTAGTTTTCATTTATTCATAAGTCCAAACCGGGCAACTTTGGGATACGTGTTTATCAGAACTTTCTGAACCAGAATGACCTTAAGAATCTATGGCCTGTAAGTGATAGTATGCTGGATCTGCTGGACTGGGACGATCGACATCTTTAATTACGAGTAATTACAGTTAAAAGAAGAAACAAGCACCAGATTTTAAAATCTATTACAGCAAAGTGTGCAGTGTCCATCAATTTTCTGTAAATTACACGACCAACTTAGATGTTCTACACTTCTTGTAACCGTAAGCCATCTACTTCTAGTGTATGGGACACAGACTGTTTACTGTTTGAAAATTCTAGTTTGGGGTAATTATTTGGACATTCTGTATTATAAGTATTTAAGCAGACTACTGAAACCGCACTGCAAATAGAAAATTCAATAGATCAGCCATGAATCTGTGCAATAGAGAGAACAGAACTTACCAATCAAGCAAGTACCATAACTGTCGTTATCAAAAAAATAGCTAACAGGTCAAAAACACGAGAACTTCCAAAATCTGATAGAACAACAGTTCAGTTTGTTCAGAAGATTCATCGAGAAAAAGAAAAATGAAGATTCCACCAAAATGATATTTACAGAAGAACTATTTTTGCCTGTACCTAGTTTTGATATTGCTCCGACTAACGTGCTGAAGCAGCTGTTACTGTTACTAGTTTAACTAGACGATAATTAATAAAAGTAATATGTGATGCTGGAGTAAGACAGATGCCTAAGGTGGAAAACCCTGCACACGCAGCCATATCAAAAGTTTCAAGTTGCACATCGAAAGTGCTAACATATAAATGAAATCCATAAGGTTGAGACCCTCACGCACTTTAAGTAATCATAAAGTCAACTTTTGCTATAGCTGAGGATGTGAAATCTTGCAAGCAAGCTGATCCACATTTTTATTGTTTATGGTTCAGAATTAAGTTTGCCGTATTAATAAAATTAATTAAATTTCTGTTTAGAACAGCGGAAAGTTGCACTTATATTACACCTGTTGCTTTCGACTCCACTGTACAGAATTATAACAATAGCACGGGGAAAAGCCGTGACTATTGAATAAAGGGCATTATATTTCGTAAAACACGCTGGACTTAAATAGCTATTACGAGCATGCCCTTCAAGTAAATCTTATTGAACTGAACTAGCCAATAGCAGAGCTTGTCGAATACGAGCAAACGATATAAACAGATGTAGGCTCCAGAACTTTTTACTTTATTTCTTGTTAAGATAGTCTGCTATTAATCTTGGATTAGCTCATATATTATAAGCAAAATATTTGGAGATAAAGGTATACTTGTAAAGAAGCAGCTACCAGATGTGCTCGTGACTTCAGTACATTGTGTAGGAATTGAACTTATTGAACCACTTTTGGCCTGGACAGAATGTTTGTGATTAAAATGTAGTTTATGGTATTTAAACTTAAAATTATGTAAATCTTTAGGTTCTGAAATATCGTTTTAAGGATTAACCTGATCCTGACCTTTTTTTCCCTAAAGAATCATATGAGCTTTCCTTTGATAGCTTCCACAAATCACAACAAATAACAGAGTAATGTGTATATGACGTCAGTTTTTCTTCAGTATTTACACAAAATAGTAATTGAAGATCTCTGGAGTCTGCAATTATTGTACGCTATGTTACAAAAGAATTCCTTGTAGATGTTGGAATCGATAGAACTTGTGAAATGTTGTTAAAAAGGTTCCATTTTACAGTCATTGGAACAGCGATTTCTTCCATTTTGCATTTTGGCACAGTACATTACTTCTCCGATGAGATAACCAGAATAATGTTATCTTCCTAGTCCTTTACTTCTGTGGCTTTGGAATTTCTCAGTTTAATTTGGACACTCTTTGGCTGGCAAGTCTTAAAACCATTGTAGACAGGATCACTAAAGGTGGCGTTTCTATATTTCTTGAAAACTTCCAACCCACCTACTTCAGATATATGCCTACGGAAAGCATCGCTTGAAGATAAAAGCATAATGGAAACAGGTTCACACAGTTTTTTTCTGAACTACAGCTTCCTTCTTTATTAGAGGTGTCATGCTTCATGGTAGATTCTGTATTATAATCATACATAACTATGGCCGATTCCGAAAATTATCTAAATCAGTTTAGAAGTTTCGGACATGCAGAAAACAGCAAAAGTTTGGCAGTTTACTTGCTTATTCTTTGTTTCTGTGCAAGAATTGATTAAAGCTTTTGGGTTTACCTCTTGTATAACATTCTTTCGTTTTTTAATTTTATTCAAGACATTCCCTCTTTGTTTATTAGAAATACGAAATTTACTAAGAAAACCCACTACTTTGATTTCATTTAAGATCTTGAATGAGTAGTTCTCAAACAGAACGTAGCTTAGGCCGTTTTTGCATTGAGAGCCTATTTTATGCCTAAACTTTCGAAACTTGTCAGTAAAATAGCCACAACCGTAAGTATTAATGACTTACCATTGATGGACATGTTTTTTCTGCGATTGTGCAGTTTACCATAAAGATACAGTTTTGAATAATTGATTTTTAATTTTGACATGGCTAGTATTAGCTTTTCATTGAAGAACATGACAAGACGGACACATTTCTAGGTCTATCACCCTAAAATGTCAATGTTTATATAAAGTAACATAATTTCAGAAAAAAACATATTCATTTCCAATCGTGATTTTAGTACTAGCGTTCTTTTAACTCAACAAAACACGGCCACTTTTAAATAAGCGAACATTTCTCATGATATACTTGAGCGACAAGACTACCAGACCATTAGCAAACTACAAGGAACGTTACGAAACATAAGACGCATGAAAGATTGTGGGAAATCCAATGGGTCCATTTTTAAGACAACTTAAAAAATAAACCAGGTATGTGCTTCAGCCTAGCTCTGTAGAATTGGTTTCTTTCCCTTACATTATAATAATAAAAATAGTCCAAGCGGCGAATTTACTGAATTTAGCCTACTTCATGTCATCGAGTACAAGAAAAAGTTGTGTTTGTAATAAAAATCGTACGGTAGACGTATATAAAAAGCTTAGTGTACCTAAGATTTACTGACCGGGTTTGAAGTAAATAGGGCACTTTTGGTACGATTTCTGGTAGATTAGTTACGTCATAAAGTACATGGATGGTAACATTACCATGGGGTAAAGGTTGATTGGTTGATTTGACCAAAAAACTTTATCGGCTTTCCCTCATTTTGCTGTAACCCCTTAGCAGACAAATACAAAAGAAACGTTGAACTCTGACATCTTCCTCTATACCACGCATCTTCTGACGTAAGGCCTGTCTCATAAGTCTTCGTAATAAAATCAACGCTTTCTTGTGTTAAATGAAGATCGTATAGTTGTCGTATGTCATTGCAGTTTTGTACTAATTTTATGTCAATTTCATCGTTCTGTTTTGAAAACTAAAATGAACAGGCAAAAGAGAGAGAATCTGCAGAAGCAGATTTAGGCTTGTCCAATAAATAGGGAGACTAACTTTCGGTTAACATTGTTATAGTCAGTTTAAGACATACAATCTAGTTAGACTGTGTAATTTTTTAAATAATCTTTGTACTAACAGTATATGACAATAATTGACTTACTAATCAGCAGTCGTCAAAATGTCGCGGAAAGAAAGAGGAATACTTTCGAAACGCATTATCCAAATCTACAAAAATATTGCAAATCACAATAAGTTTAAAACTTTTTATTACTTCTAAAACAAGTAAATTCCGAAATCAATCATATACAAGGTTATGCGAAGATATGATACTTTAAGATGAGACAACTAAAAGATTGCTGACCGTCCGTTGTCTGTGAGCACCACTAAACGTTAAGAAAGTCGAGTACATTTTTAGAAAATGTATCACGGATGAAATCATGACTGGTAAAGAGTATTTGAAAAATGTGTTAAGGAAAGATTTAGTCCTTTCATATGGAAAAATGAAAATCGCAAAGTACTTTTCTAACCGGCCTTCCCTGACGTTTATTATACCAAAGAGGCTACGGATTACTTGCAACAGCAAGAAATTACTTTTACATCAAACTTTGGAAATGATCTTATTGTTCCTAAAGAGAAGGCCATCGGACGATTTTGGGCCCTACGCAAAAAGAAATATTCAAAACATGCTGTAACGCCGAAAGATTTTGGTAGGTTCCGAAGAGTATTCACAATAATCTTGGGAGAAGTTATCAAAAGTAATGGAATTGAGGTTATGAGCATACCCTTAAACATTTTGGGAAGAATTCAATAGCAAGAAGTTGATGGACCAAATACTATATAAATCTAATGTTAGTAGCTGTAATAAATAAAATAATCTATTGATAGAAATGAAGTTAATGAGATTTATATGGAAAAACTGTGCTTTAATAGAGTCTCTCTACTTATTGGACAAGCCTTAATTACATTTTTTGAAATATTGGTAGAAGAAATAAATCAATAGTTTATAAATATATTGAACAGAGGGTAAAAATGTTACTAAACATTTTTCTAGAGTAGAAAAATATGGAACTCTTACCACTTTATTCAGGGACCTTAGAAGTACCAGAATCTCGTTTTACGACTTTTTTCTGTGGTGCAAAATTATTATTACATTCACTCTTTTTTGTAAACGAAGTCTGACGAAATCGGAGGGCACTTTCAAGAAACAAAAGCTCACAGTTATTAGCACAGGAACTGGGGAAGGCACAGGAATGAAAGTTATGGAAGTAGCAAAGTTCAGGAATGATATTGAGATGCTATCGAAAATGTCTCTATATTCTCATCTATTTGCTATGGATGCAAAATACCATCAAAGATGTCATAGCCATTATATAAGCAGCCGAAATATCAAATATTGTCGTAAAACTGAATTAGCTACTATCATACTTCCAGATAGGAAGATCAAACCCCAATAAAAACTGAAAAGGATACGAGTTCTTTTAGTGTTGATGAACCGAATCAAATTCAGGAGAAAACCGATTTAATTGTTTTGCATACAGCTGGAAACATTGTACGAAGGGCGCTGTTACGTCAAAACGTATCCGAAGCAATATCATATCCATTACAAGACAGTATTACTCTTGAAAATTGTAGAGATCAAGTGCCTGTGAAATTACTCAAGTTACTGTCGTGGATTCTGAATGATGAAGACAACAATGCAGGAACAATTTCTGATAGAGTTGATATCTTCGTGCTGGCAGTTTGTAATGCATTACTGACCAATTTTAAAAAACAAACACATAGCAACCAACTCCATATATTATCAGTTTGCTTACAAATCTATCATACAACGAGAAGCAAGAAGCATATTGAAGCACTGTATAAAATGGGATACAGCTGTTCCTACGACGAAATTAGAACTTTTCTAACTAATGTTGTAAATACTAACCTTCAACGAGGTGGTGATATATACAGGGTGATTCTGAAATAAAAGGTATCCTTTTAATAGGTGATAAGTGAGGCTAAAAGAAGACAAAAAATGAAGAAACGAAGTGGCTCCGTAAAAGTTGAAAATTTTCACAATTTTCCGAAATATTAAATACTGAAGCAGCCTCTGATTAGAAAAAGGAAAGTGAAAGTTAAGGAGATTTACGGTTGTTGTAAAACCATTGTAGTGCAAGAATGAAAATTTGCCAGACATGCCTATTTTCTTTGAACTAACGCAGGTGTGAACAATGAACAATAAATGCCATCATAAGCTACCCCCTGGACATTTTCAACTTTCCCTTCTTAAATCTGAAGTTGAGGAGATCAAAGAAATTGTGATATGTTTAACAGGCAGGGTTGTTGAAATGTACTAAGACAGTAAAAAGATAATATCATAATTTATGTCTCGAGCAATTAGACTCCAGTCTCGCAAGCAACATTTTAATCCCTTATTATTATTTAGCCATTTGAATAGAAAACATTATGGAAGATACTACTAATTATCGCTTCTGTATTTAACTCAATTCCATAAAATCAACCAATTTTTATTTATATAGCAAAATGCTTATTGAAGTTTTTGGTTCTTCGGAATTTTACAGAAAAAAGTCACTAGCAGTAAAATTTTAATATTTTTCCGTTTACAGATCAAAAAATAAATGTTATAAACGTGTCCATAGGTTATTTATGGCATTGTAGAAACCAGAAAAACTATTATAAGCGTTTAAAGTGCGAGAAAGGTTTGGTGTGTTTACCATGCTTTCGGCGAAATAGCGGTTCCTTTTAACATAAGCTATCGCCTTCTTTTATCTCGAGCAAGTAGTAAATAGTAAGTCTGTCAACTAAGCAAGTACAGCAACTTTATTTTACCCCCCATCATGTTTACTTCTTAATCCAAAAAAGCGAGAATTATAAAAAGGTTTCTCGTCAAAACGTTTTCTTGGAGATTAAATATTTGGTACCTGCTTCTTTCAAAGGCACTGGCTTTACCCTAACAACTAGGTACTTCCAATTTCTTTTTCTAAAAACATATTTCAATAGTAAAATGAAGGTCGCTGACCGCTGCCTATTTAACGCGAAAATATAGCTTCTTTTGTTAATGTCAGAAATGCGAATCTCATTCAAAAGCGCACGAAAAAGGGCCATAATTTACAATTCAATCTTCTTTCGTTTTCTTGTAAAGACTAAACAGAGTATCGCGACGTTTACGCATTCATGTTACCACCTTATTACTTGAAAGACGGGCAACTTACCAAAATATTACAACAAATGTTGAAAATGACCACCGTCGACCTGAAGACAAGCCTCTATGCGTCGGTGAAAACTGTTACGCACACGAGTAAATATTCCAGCTGTATTGCGAATTTCTGCGGCTGCTGCTAAAATGCGTTGTTGAAGGTCTTCCGCGTTTTCGACTTCCGTACGATATACAACAGACTTCATGTGACCCCACAAGAAGTAGTCCAGAGGATTTATGTCAGGGCTACGAGCAGGCCAGCGTACGGGACCATTGCGACCAATCCACCGATGGGGAAACATTTCGTTCAAATAGCCCTGCACACGTACGCTAGTATGCGGAGGGGCTCCATCATGCATGTAATAAATATGCCTACGAGTTTCTAGAGGTGTATCATCCAACTTATCTTCGATTTAGATCTTATATGAAGTATTCTCTATTTTTGTAAAAAGTCGGTTTGGTTTTGGGTCCAAAAACTATATGTCACTTCGGTCGATTTTACAATAATTGTGTTATTATTTATAATAATTTTGTGTTATTCAAAAAATTAAAATGTATATGGATTTTTGTTAGTATTATTTAGATGGCTGTGGAAATTTTGACACTATCATGACAGATGCACAGATGAACGGAGTATTTTCATTTAGCTGATATTTTGTTATCTAAAGAAAGAAGTAGCCATATTTTTTATTTTAAAGGCACAATTTTCAGTGTAGTTGAAGTAATTACATTGTGAAAAAATTTCAAGTCTAAACCTTCATCCTAACAAAAGTAAACATGAGGTAGATATTTTAACAAGGGTATCCCTATGGCCAGTGATTAAAAAAATGCATTGTATATTGTAATATTGCACTGTATTATGAAACGATTCATTAATTACAAGCAACAAAGGTGAAAACGGCTTATTTGATTATTTATTCGACTGTAGTCGAATGACCGCAGAGCATCGTTTAAGTATAGTGTGATAATGGCGCTATCCCTGCCGAGCGCGTGTGTTTCTGTATAGCTCCTACTCTCTCGCACCCATAGCAAGCAATAAGGCGCAACTGATGCATTTCTTTTTTAATGTTTCTGAGAAGTTTATTTTTGAAACGTGACGTTAGGTTATTTTATTAACTAAAATATATTCAGCACTTCAAGGCAGTCATACATACCAAAAAATATCAAATCGGTATCGTAAAAAAAAATTACGCGTTATTGAAGTCGCGACTTGACCGATTTCGTCAGGTTTTGTTTACAAAAAATATAAATATCGGTCAAATTAATAATGTTATACCAATTAAAAAAATACTCGATTCCTTTTCAATAAATAGTCTTAGATAAAAAAAACAACCAGCATCTTAAGTTGCTTCAATGTGAAGAAAAAAAATATAACCTATAGGAGAGGCTGTATGAAAAAAATACCGAATTTACGTATTCAATTGGCTGAGTCATAAAACAAAATTTCTATTTTAAATAAGCGCCTTTTTCGCTTCTGTCCGCTCCACTATAACTACAGGGTGTTCAAGTATTACTGAATGTCACGTGATTGACAAAGTGCGTCAAATATGCTAAAACTAATCTCTGAGATAATTAATTTTGTGTATATGGAAATTTCTTATCTCCGAAGATCATCCGGGGTCTTCAACCAACTTTAGAACAGTAAGATTTTATTCAAATGCAAGTTTCAGGTGTATCACAGGAATTTTTTATAATCTCATCACAACAGCAATTGTTTAGAATTAAAAGAAAATTCCCAGAATTTATCTAAAGACTACACAATTCTCTTATCAAACGTAAAAACAAAAACAAATACCGTCAATAGTCTATTATATAAATTCATATCGTTATTATTATTATACTCGAAGGCGCACCGACACGATGACATTTCCTAATTATTTAGTTTATTAATAATGGTGAGTCATAAGAGCGGCAAGGTCCGATCGCATGCAGATGGGCACCAGCTCTATTACGTTATATCAAACCAAGTACAAGGGGTGTTTTCTCGACAAAAAGACGTATTACACGTTTTACGTATCGTTACCTTCTCTCTACGATGGTTAAGCTTTCGAGTCGATGGGACGCATCGTTCCGACACGAATGACGAAAAACCAAAAACAATGAATTTACAAGAAATTTCAAAATTTGTTATCGCTGAAGATCCTCTGCCCGTTTTGACCCTTTTTGGAGACAGGACTTACGAATATTTGAGAGAGCTGCATACCGAATCTCAGCATTAATTACCCATGAATAAGAGCGCTAGAAGGGATAGAAAAGGAAGGACCCCCTCGGTTTCAAGTGTCTTTTTGGAAGGATTTTGAAATTTGTTAACAGAATCACGTATGGGCCACTAAAGTACATTTGCAGCGCAAGGTTAGTCTCTTTACCTCAAAGAATGTCCTACCCAGGGTCGTATTTGCACCGCTTTCAGTTTTTCGCATTTTTGGCCTAGAAGATGATCTTGTAGGAACAAAGTGCGTAGAATCTTTTTTATTCCCCATTCCAGGACGCATCAAAGCGTTACAACGACGTGCCCATAGGAACTCAAATAACTGCCCCAGAGAGGTACAAAGGTAGGCAAGTTAAATTTTTTTGTTCTAGTCGCTCCAAAAATGGAGGAGCGTCACTGTTATCCACATAAACTTGCTGCCCTGATCATTCTCTTTAGTTTACAAAAACTTCCAGCTTAATCGAACCATAATTAACCGACTTATACATTCTTGAACTGGACATTCCGACACGCCACGGAAAAAAGCTCGATATTAACCTAATCAAGTCGGGTTTTATCTAGTAGGTAGAGAAGCATTCCTAGAACACAGATCTCAAATATCATATCGATCGGACCATCAGGACTGTCTTTATGGGGGTTGCAAAACTTACAAAAAGCCCAAAGGATTTCTGAGCAAATTGGAAACTTTTTCGTTTATAACCGGAGTTTTGTTTCCACTGGCCTATAATACTCGCAAATCCCCGTAGCAAAGCGAAGACCAGATGCCTGCAACTGTTATCGTTTTCAAGCTAGAAGCTACTTTGGGTTCCACCTGTTGAGTCCTCTAGTGAACAATCTGCAGCAAGTAGAGACTCGGCTTTAACGACATCAGAAGCACGCAATTAAGCACAACCTTACCCCCAAATACCGTTTTGATATCTCGGAAAAACCCCCCACATCCACCAACCCTCAACGACGCCTATGGGTCCAAATTTGACACTGCCTAGGGCAATCCACTCTTGGAAGAATATGCAACAACAACGCACTTAGCCCCAAATCGCTACGCTTGTTCATAAGGCCCCAGTCGATTCTGTTCATCTTCGCCGCTATGTTTCACCTATCCTCCAAGTTTGACCAAAATTGGCCCACCCGTTTTCGAATTATTCCGATTTTTTGTTTTCAAAAATTGCAAAATTCCCAACTTTGGCCCCCCCTTGCTCCTCTTCTATGTGGCATTTAATGAAAAGCCGCTAGATAAGGACTTGATTAGGGCTGACCTATTAATCGGCCCTAGTTTCGTTCGAAGGGCAGATCGAAATGGTTGATGTAAATTATTAGATTCTGACGGTGAGTAAGATGTAACAAACAAAAATCGTATCGGAAGTCATTTACGTACTTCAAATCCGACCAGTAAATTTTAGGTAGACCAGATTTTTTATTTATGTCTGTTGGCATGTTCTTATTACAAATACATTTTTTTTCTTGTACTCGATAACATAGGCTATACTACGGTCGCCGCTCGCTTTAAAATTTTAACTTATTTTTCTTACGTAGAAATCGACTTATAGGGTGTAGTGGTAACCTGCCTAGGTCGTGTTGCGTCTATCAGATTAACAACGTCAGTAGTTTCAGTATCCACGGTGATTGTTCTTGTAACTGATGGCTAATGGTAGTTTTATTAGAATGTCATTCTATATATTAATTTGCCTGCTGTTCGATAATACTGTCTTTGTCGTTCCATAATAGGCTCAACCCAGTATTCTCACTTTTTAATTGGAAACCAGGAACGCTGAATGTCTCTGCCTATTGTTTAAAGCTAGCTATACTTATTATCTCAAGAAAAGAAGAGCATCTTACAACTTTACCTCGACGATTTTAAGAGAAAATAAATGAAAATATAAACAACAATAAGCCAAATGCCACAGAATAAAAAGATAACAGAAGAGCTAACGTTTTAATTATTAACTCACTGTTGTTGACCGAATGCAATTGGAATCAATGATGACATTGGCAATAGGCAAGTTTAATAGGTCCAGATGTACAACAGAATTTTTTTAAGTCGATTAGTACTTGATAAGATCAGTAATGATTTTATAAGATAAGAGAACGAAAAATAATTGGCAAATTAACCAAAAAGTAAATGAACAAATTTTACGTTAAATCAGCAGTATCTTATTACCATTAATCAAATTATGATACAATAGGAGAAAATGGTGCCTTGGTAGGGGCAGAATCAAAATGCCCGACTAGCAGAGACGAGGGACATTTAAAGAAATTTAAAAGGAAGATTATAAGGAAAATATATTATGATCCAAGCAAGATATGCGAAGAAGAGTATCGATTACAGATGAACCATGAAATAAAGAAAATCCTAAAGAAAAGAGATATAGTATAGTCTATAAAACCATAAAGGTTACATTGGTATAGGCATATAATCAGTTGGAAACAGAACTACGGGAAGACAAGACATAAGAAGTATGCGAGACAAATTCAGAATAGAAAAAAGTGAACAGAAAAAAAAGTAATAGAGGAAGCAAGATTACACAACCTATAGAAGCATAGGGATGTAATGGGAGTAAAGCGACTAACCACAAAAAAAGGTATCTAATGAACTCATGATTGAGAAATGTACTTTTATCTTACTTAATACCAACCTAAAGGGTACTAAAACAACCTTTAAAATTCATAAGCTTCAGAACAAAATTTCAAGTTTAGACAACTTACCTGCATAATTAAAGTTTACGAAGCTTGGATATTGATATAACGCATCAACTTCCATTTTATGCGTGTCCACATTTTGATGCTCACTATTGGAATCTCGGAAATTGTAAGAGATACGAAGTCGGTTAAATTAGAAAAGATTTGGCTATTTTGGAGATCAGTTTACTTATGCTTTTGTTTTTTTTTAAAAAAGTTCGCGACTTACTACATATTTGCTAAAAACGAAATTATCTTATTTTTTTTAAAGTGAAATATCTCTGGAACGAGCAAAGATAGAAAAGAACAAACTATTTTAGCAATTGTCTTTTGTTTTACTTCGGTGGTGAAACGTAAATCCAAATTTTTTCTAATGGAACGCCTACTTGATTTCCATATTACTGAACTGCACGCCTTAAATGCTTTTTAGTGATACATGGTTTGACATAGTTATTCTTTTGTTTTACCGAGTTATGAAGTGAAAATCATTTATCATCATAGTGTGCCGTGACATCTAACACATAAAGTCGTGGAGTTTTATCAAAGAAATTCATTTGTTATGCAAAAATTGCTAAAACAAAATAAATACACTTTTATGGGGCATTAAATGCTTAGCTGATGCTATCTGTGGATGCTTAGTAAAGTAGCTTAAAAGCGTCTTTTGTTTCGTTTTAGCAATTTTTACATAACAAATGTAATTTATCTGACAAAAAACAACGATTTTCATGTTTAAAGCCATGGCACACTAAGTGGGAAATGCTTTTTATAAAAAAAAATAAGATAATTTCGTTTTTAGCAAATATCTAGTAAGCCGTGAACTTTTTTGAAAAAACAAAAGCATAAGTAAACTGATCTTCAGAATAGCCAAATCTTTTCTAATTTAACCGACTTCGTATCTCTTACAATTTCCTAGATCCCAATAGTGAGCATCGAAATGTGGACACACTGTATGGTGCTTATTTCTATGTCACTACTCTATATTTATTGCATAGTGCAGAAATAGTTGTATTTTGGTGCAATAGTAAATATAACATGCTGGTTATACTGGAAATATGTAAGGCATACGTAGTAGATGAGAGATTCAGTAAGAATTCTTTTTAGGTTGATCACAAATTTTACAATTTGATGAAATTCGTAACGGATGTTCAATATGGCTGACGTTTTTTTGACATTTTTTACATTGAAATTTTCTAAATAAAAGTAAATGAAACTTGTGTTCATAAGCTTTGCTGCCTTTTCTTTCTGTTTATTTTTGTTTACTTACTCTTCTATTCTTTTGTCCATTACAGTAATCACTCTAAATTATAAATGTTTTTGTTGGAATGTGAAAACCCTAATATTAAAATGCTAAATTAATACGACATTTGATGAATAAATTTAAATAAATTGAGTGAAGACAAACCGATTGCAAGTTATGCCTACTCCAAGAACTGTAATTTCTGAACACCCGTTACTTAATAGATAGGTTAGCCATACATAGCAAGTGCAATTAACTGATTGTTAGCAGAAAGCCAGTTTGTTTAAAATTTTTATGGTTACCATTTTTGGAATTTTTTATTTCTGAAGTTTTCTCAAGTGTATAATACACACATCAGATGGTTGTGGATTCTATTGGCAAAACAGTCATAGTAATTAGATGTTCTTTGCATGCATTATGAGACAATCTGTAATAATTACCGAATGTAAGGTTTTTATCAAGCAATATATAGAAGATTAATTTTTGATTCGTTTGGAAAAAGAAAAAATTACCAAATTGAGAAAATGCAATGTTAAAGAGAAAATTATATACATTTTTTTAAACCGTAGATCGTAAGAGATGCGAAATTGATTAAAACGGTGCCCGTTTTGGAGATCTCTTCTATAGGTGGTTCACGTGTTCATTGTTTTCAAATTGTTCACTAAAGTAAGAACCGGCAACGTTGTTAACATCACTAATGCAATAATTGATTTTATAAATAAAATCTGAAGTTTTTATCATTGCATTAGAGTTCTGTTATATCTAAATTTGGAAACTTGAGCGGCGATTGTTGTTTACAACAGTTTTATATAAAATCAAGGTCATCTTCGTAATACATGCTTTGTCATTTATCAAAATAATATTTTTATAAAGATTTAATAAATTCTCACCTGCTACTGCTAAATAAACTGGTATTATCGGTTTTATAGGACAGTCCTTCGTAGTAGTTATACCAACAAAGAACATAACAATGTTTAATATTAGAAATAATATTAAACTGACTCCGATCGTTGCTAAAAGTAAAAACAAAAATGATAATAACTGTAATTTGTTTTTTAAACCAAACTTACGTTTTTTAATCTTTTCTTTTATTTCATCTACTGACGTTTTTTCCGTCTCTTTTACTTCTAGCGCTCCTGATTCCACTTTTGCCACATCCGTTTCTGCTCTTAAAGGAGTCTGTTCTTGAGGGGTGGACGGAGTAGTTGGGGTAGTAGGCGTTGTATTATTGGACGCCATATTCACTTAAGATTCTTTTGGCTACTGTAAATTAAAATTAAAATGAAATAATAATAATTAGGCTCGCATGATACAATCAAGGATGTGTTATACACGAAACAACCAAAGTTTTGGCATCACCGATTATAATGTACCTATTTTTACTTCTATTGTTTATTCAGTGCGGCATTACATAGTAGTTATATTAAGTATGCGCTACCTTCTTTCAATATATTCAAAAAATTATATTTCCTTTAAGTAATAAGAAATAAACACCAAGATGCAAAAATTTATTTTTAAACCAAACGGAAAATGATACTTTAAGACGTTATCTATCAAGTAGTAAGCAATTTCTGACCTTCAAATAACTCACAACACATTTAATGCAGTGCGAAATTTATTATTACGTAATTATCTAACATCTAAAAAATCAAATAAAAATGAATCTGTTCAAGTTCACATCTAAAATAGGGTTTGTTGACAAACAAGCTGTAGGTGCAAGCGCACTAACGCAAAACACTATGAAACCTTTACCTTTAATGGATGGAACCTTTTTTATCTATTCTAAGAAATGCACTGTAAAAACTTTTAACTACTTTTCACTGATAATTACACTAAAGCATACGTGGTATTCATTATAATTTCGGGTCCAGTTAAACACGATACCGTCAAACCGACGCCGGCCTCGGTTTTCAACTGTACATGTTACGTCACGCCCTATTTTATCGTCCGAAGGTCGTATATTCTATTCTATTCAGCAAAACGCGCGCACAATTTTTCTCTGATAATTTTTAGGTGGCTCCTGCATATACAATGCAATAGAACTCGTAAACATCCACAAATAAGTCTTCTTGTTTTCCTTTTCGAATTATTTAACGACAGTATCAAGTCTTAAACAATGTCTTGTGAAACCTCCTCTTGTGTCACAAATTACAGGAGTCAGGCGTAGCGCATTAAAAGCTTTGATCTAAATCGTAATTCACACACTTAAGGTGCCTCGCTACTGCTTCTAATATAATGGACTGATGCGTGTTTACTGCAGCATAAATTAGTTTAATTGTTACAATTTTGAGGCTGTAGCTAGATCCAAGCGAACCTCATCGTTAATTGCTAATCAACTTCGTCATGTAGACAGCTGACGTTAGGCGCCACGGCGCGGCGTTGACGTGATTACATCTTCCATTTAATCCTGCATTTATTTAATAATCAACCTGAATCTACAAGACTACTAAGCCGAATACGTGACATGTGGCAGCAGCATTATCCAGGATTAGGCAGTTCATGTGCTGCATTATCATCTAGTAGTCTATGCATATTAACTCGAATCGCGTGCATTATAATATGTACGGTATACTTTATAGTTAATTAACACTAATTTTCTAGGGAGAATTTGATACTGGAGGGTGCGGATTATGCGAAGACGTATCTGCTAGATATTTATAACGGATTTATACAATTATCAAACTGATTTCGTGCTATTTCAGCAGCATCATGAAGGAATTTTGAGATTATTATTATTAATATTGCAGATAGTTACGTAGCTCTTTCCTGCATAACAAATATAAGATGAGCATTTCGTAGAAATGAGGTCACTTACTATTTTCACGCTTGACTTTTATCACCCCTGACCTTCGCATTTTATTAACTTTAATCTAATTTGAGTAATCAAATACTTAATTTTAATTGAATGTTTTTTGTGTTTCCACATTCCATTACAAAGGAATTCTATTGTATTATATTATATATAATAT
This sequence comes from Ignelater luminosus, assembly GCA_011009095.1. Classification (NCBI taxonomy): domain Eukaryota; kingdom Metazoa; phylum Arthropoda; class Insecta; order Coleoptera; family Elateridae; genus Ignelater; species Ignelater luminosus. Next base: position 22,312 of record VTPC01003857.1, read on the forward strand.
TTATGTCTATCACGCACAAAGGAATGTACTAAATAATGTCGTTATCAAAAAAGGTCTAATAGTGCTTATGCTGTATATAAAATGGGAAGAATTCATTAACTATGTTCGTGGAATTTGTTGCTAAATATGTTTTTGTTAACATGCCTAAGTTTATTGTGATAAATAATTAAATATAAATAACAGAATTGTTTATTTCATTAATGACTTGTAAACATATGTCATCAAATATGTAATTAACAACCAAATGTAATTTTCCTGAAATGTGGAATAATATTTGTACTTCAAAAACATTCATTTAGGGTAATTTAGAATTTAGAATTGTGTTCTTAAGTTAGCAAAACATATCTTGTATGTTTTCTCAAAATGGGTGTTCCACACAATACTGCTAAGTTTGCATAATAAAAGTTCCAATTGTAACGCTAAAATCAGAAGAATGCGTTTAATAGGTCGTCACAATTTCGATTTGTATGCATTTGAAGTGTGGCGTAAACAATTCAAAAAATAGATTCACGCAATGAATTAAACAGGCTGTAAATAATAATAAGAATAGTTACTTACCTTTGAAGAGGGTCTCGTAAAGCTGAGGAATCGAGACCAAGATACAGGATCGAACACACAATGTAAAACAAAATTATCGAGATTAATACAATAATCCGGAGGGTGCGCGTTTCTTTGATTTGCATAATACTTGTGTATTAGGGTGGGCCGAAAAAACAAAAATTTTGTTTTCAAGTCGCAATACCGCGGAAAAGTTGCGAGACTAAAAAGGGTTAAAAAAGAAATAAAATCGGTTTATATCTTCCGATCGCGCATGTACTCTAAAGTTTGCCGAAATTTGGAAAAATTCACATTTTTACGATAATTTTTAACATTTTTAAATTAGCCTCTTCCCTAATGTAATAGCTGAAATTCTTATGTATTAGAACCACAGAAAATAATGTTTAAATATTACTTAAATCTATCAACATCTTCCGGTCATTCATTGCCTTCAAAGTTAATGAAAGTTTGAAGAAAATTACAAATAAAGGTAGATCATAGTTCAAGGAAAAAATTTCCACTACAAGGTCTCTATTTGGATGGGAGGAAGGACGACACGTTAGTAGTAGATCAAGCTCATTTAAAAAGGCTCCGTAGAGTAAAGAAGGAAGAGCATTACTTGCTAATTCAAGAACCTGGTTCAGTCTACATCGGCCATGTTACTCCAACTTCTGGAAGTTCTGAATATATTGTCGCTTCTATAATTTCTTATCTGTCTGGTCGGGGTATTTCTCTTGAAAAATTAATTGTCATAGGATGCGGTCGCATTGAGTTAATACAGGTTGGAAAAACGGTCTGATTTGCCAAATCGAAATACGTTTGGGAAAACCGTTATAATGAGCAGTTTGTCTTCTCCATTTTAATGAACTGCCATTCCGGCATTTGTTTCAATACCTAGACGGTAAATCAAGGGATCCGAAATCTTTGAGAGAGCCAATCGGTGAAAAGCTAAGTGGCTGCGAAAAACGTCCAGTGATTCGCTGAAGAGTATTGGCTGTCAGATCCACACAATAGACAGCAGTAGACTAAGTAAGGATCGGCAATATCTACTTGATATTTCCATGGCAATAAAGTCAGAAAACTGTAAAGAGGATTTGATTGTACGAGATCCTGGTCCCTTATCACACTCGAGGTGGTTGACAACAGCAAATCGAACTCTCAGAATGTACTTAAGTGAAGAAAGTTCCACGCCTGAACTTCAAGAAATAGTTGTATTTATTATTCTGAAGTCATACATGCCAATGTGGTTTAGTTTTAAAACAAGTAAATACTTTACAGACGGACCCCTTTTTAGTCCCCCCAATTCGCAACTTTTCCGCGGTATTACGACTTGAAAAAAAAGAATTTTTGTTTTTTCGGCCCATCCTATTGTGTATTCTTAGGAAGCAAAAGGACAACTCTATGCAAGTAGGGCAACCGGGCAGCCGCCCAAGGGCAGCCAAAGTTCAAAACCAGCAAAACATTTTAATAATAAAATAATATTACATTGATTAAAAATATAAATGAAAATTATAAAAAACTGTACACTAAAGACAAGCTGTACGGGATAATAATTTATGGAAATGGACTACCAGCAACCAATAACCGTTGAATATATTTCTTAAGCGCACCTTTCTCTTCCTTTAAGTAGGTGTAGCTGGTAAAACTGTGGAATTACTAGAAGCACCGTATACTAATATCCTGTAGTAAATTCTTTCTTTTATCCTAACATCAATGCAGTGCAATGGGAAGGGGCGCTATTTGGTGCCACTTCCTATGTAGCACTGGTCTTTAACTCGGGTGTAAGAACTCGTAAAGCTAAGTACTTCGGTTTCATGTTCGATTCGACTCCTGATCAGGCACATGGTGAGCAAGTTCCAGAAATAATAAGATTATGGGAAGTCGATTTTAAAAAAAGAAACAGTTCGTATTGCAGAATCCTTCCTAGATTTTATTCGGACGAACCTGAAAGATGCTAAAATTTAGTTGAGACCATCTTGAACCAGTTAGATAAAGATAAAATAGACTTGCAGAATTGTCGGTCACAGTGCTACGATAACGTTGCTATGATGCCTGAACACAAAACTGATGTTCAGGAAAAAATAAATGAGAAGAATCATCTGCCAGTGTTTGTGAAGTGTGATAACCATTCACTCAACTTGGTTGGTGTACACCAGCCAAACAGGACGCAATAATGGTTCACATTTTCTTGGAACGATTCAAGCTCTCTACGTATTTTTTCCTCCTCAACACAACGCTGGGACAAACTTAAAAACGCTGTGCCTACAGTTCTTAAGTCGGAATCTATAAAAAGATGGAGTGCAAGGGTAGAAGCTGCGAAACCCACAAATAAATACCTTGACGATATACTTCAAGTTTTCCACGTCATGATGGACGGTACATATGAGACTAGTGAACCAAGAAGTGAAGCTATACAGTTGTACAACCGTATGTTAAGTCACGATTTTATGACTAGGTTTTTGGAATAAAGTACTCATTTCTATTGAATGGGTTCAAAAGAGACTGCAAGATCCGAGCATGAACTTCCACGATGCTGCCTCAGATTTGAAAGCTCCCAGAGATCATTTTCACGATGAAAGAAAAACTTTGGTAACTGAAGCTCTAGAAATTGAATTTAGACTGTCAAGATTGGGATATTGAAATCGAAAAACGACCAAGACGAAAGAAAAGAATGACTCGTGAAACGTCGACCGATGCCGGATTAACAGCTAAACAGGAAATTGAAAGAGTCGTGAAAGGAACAATTGACCGTCTTCCTACGGAAATGGCTGATTGGGTTTTTTACTTGACGTTGAAGGATTGTCTCACAACAGAGACAGTGACGTCTTAAAACTAAAATGCAAAAATTTGGGAAATTTTTACAACTGCGATGTTGAGGGTCAACAACTATACGAAGAAATTCTGCAATTTATTGTGCAATATGGAGATGAGAGCGTATTTCTAAATCTTCGTATAGCTATCCAAGTAAAATTAACAATTGCTGTATCCATTGCTAGCTGTGAGAGATCTTTCAGCAAATTAAAATTAATTTTAAATTATTTGAGAGCCTCTATGGGTCAAAATCGATTATGCGATCTTGCTATACTGAATATTGAAAGGGAAGGAGCTGCAGACTGATTTCGATTTCGTTATTGATACATTTGCATCAATGAAGTCAAGGAAGGTACGGATTTAATAAGTTCCTTCTGGATGATTTATTTGGACTCTTCTTGACCT
>VTPC01003857.1:26164-55589 GCA_011009095.1 Ignelater luminosus
GAAAAGCTAAGTGGCTGCGAAAAACGTCCAGTGATTCGCTTCAAGAGTATTGGCTTTCAGATCCACACAATAGACAGCAGTAGACTAAGTAAGGATCGGCAATATCTACTTGATATTTCCATGGCAATAAAGTCTGGAAACTGTAAAGAGGATTTGGTTGTACGAGATCCTGGTCCCTTATCACTCGAGGTGGTTGACAACAGCAAATCGAACTCTCAGATTGTACTTAAGTGAAGAAAGTCCAACGCCTGAACTTCAAGAAATAGTTGTGTTTATTATTCTGAAGTCATACATGCCAGTGTGGTTTAGTTTTAAAACAAGTAAATACTTTACCCTTTTTAGTCTCCCCAATTCGCAACTTTTCCGCGGTATTACGACTTGAAAAAAAGAATTATTGTTTTTCGGCCCATCCTATTGTGTATTCTTAGGAAGCAAACGGACAACTCTATGCAAGTAGGGCGAGCGGGCAGCCGCCCAAGGGCAGCCAAATTTTTGGGGCAGCCAAAGTTCAAAACCAGCAAAAGATTTTAATAATAAAATAATATTACATTGATTAAAAATATAAATGAAAATTATAAAAAACTGTACACTAAAGATAAGCTGTACGGGATAATAATTTATGGAAATGGACTACCAGCAACCAATAACCGTTGAATGTATTTGTTAAGCGCACCTTTCTCTTCCTTTAAGTAGGTGTAGCTGGTAAAAGTGTGGAATTATTAGAAGCACCGTATACTAACATCCTGTAGTAAATTCTTTCTTTTATCGTAACATAAACGCAGTGGCTTATCTAAGGTGCGGCAGGCAGGGCACGTGTCCTAGGTGCCAATGGGAAGGGGCGCTATTTGGTGCCACTTCCTATGTAGCACTCGTCTTTAACTTGGGTGTAAAAACTCGTAAGGCTAAGTACTTCGGTTTCATGTTCGATTCGACTCCTGATCAGGCACATGGTGAGCAAGTTCCAGAAATAATAAGATTATGGGAAGTCGATTTTAAAAAAAGAAACAGTTCGTATTGCGGAATCCTTCCTAGGTTTTATTCGGACGAACCTGAAAGATGCTAAAAATTGAGTTGAGACCATCTTGAACCAGTTAGATGAAGATAAAATAGACTTGCAGAATTGTCGGCCACAGTGCTACGATAACGTTGCTATGATGGCTGGACACAAAACTGATGTTCAGGAAAAAATAAATGAGAAGAACCATCTGCCACTGTTTGTGAACTGTGATAACCATTCACTCAACTTGGTTGGTGCACACCAGCCAAACAGGACGCAATAATGGTTCACACTTTTTGGAACGATTCAAGCTCTCTACGTACTTTTTCCTCCTCAACACAACGCTGGGACAAACTTAAAAACGCTGTGCCTACAGTTCTTAAGTCGGAATCTATAAAAAGATGGAGTACAAGCGTAGAAGCTGCGAAATCCACAAATAAATACCTTGACGATATACTTCAAGTTTTCCACGTCATGATGGACGCTACATATGAGACTAGTGAAGCTATACAGTTGTACAACCGTATGTTAAGTCACGATTTTATGACTAGGTTTTTGGAATAAAGTACTCATTTCTATTGAATGGGTTCAAAAGAGACTGCAAGATCCGAGCATGAACTTCCACGATGCTGCCTCAGATTTGAAAGCTCCCAGAGATCATTTTCACGATGAAAGAGAAACTTTGGTAACTGAAGCTCTAGAAATTGAATTTAGACTCTGTCAAGATTGGGATATTGAAATCGAAAAACGACCAAGACAAAAGAAAGGAATGACTCGTGAAACGTCGACCGATGTCGGATTAACAGCTAAACAGGAAATTGAAAGAGTCGTGAAAGGAACAATTGACCGTCTTCCTACGGAAATGGCTGATTGGGTTTTTTACTTGACGTTCAAGGATTGTCTCACAGCAGTGACAGTGACGTCTTAAAACTAAAATGCAAAAATTTGGGAAATTTTTACAACTGCGATGTTGAGGGTCAACAACTATACGAAGAAATTCTGCAATTTATTGTGCAATATGGAGATGAGAGCGTATTTCTAAATCTTCGTATGGCTATCCAAGTAAAATTAACAATTGCTGTATCCATTGCTAGCTATGAGAGATTTTTCAGCAAATTAAAATTAATTTTAAATTATTTGAGAGCCTCCATGGGTCAAAATCGATTATGCGATCTTGCTATACTGAATATTGAAAGGGAAGGAGCTGCAGACTGATTTCGATTTCGTTATTGATACATTTGCATCAATGAAGTCAAGGAAGGTACGAATTTAATAAGTTCCTTCTGGATGATTTATTTGGACTCTTCTTGACCTCGACACACGAAGTGCGTAACTCGGAGGACACACAGTTAAAAAAGATTTGTAAGTGTGTCCAAAATTCGAGATAAAAGTTGCCGAGTTGAAGGGCCAGTTTACTGTTTTCTTTTTAAAATGCATGGTCTGCTAGACAGCAATTTTAGCTACAGCCTAGCAGATAAAATGGTAAGATCTAGATCTATTAGAACCTAGGGTAACCGAATAAATTTTGCCCAGGGGCAGCCGAAACCCTAACGCCGGCCCTGACTCTATGTATTAGGGATGTGGATTTTTAAAATGAGAATGGACGGTATGGGGTGGGGTTGAAATAAGCTATTATAGTATGTACAGTCCATTTCATGAAGAGAAAGGGATTTTCCCTTAAGAAAATAGAGACGGAGAATTATGTAATGATAATTAATCAAAATAAAGAAAATTATATATGTATATCATTAAATATTTAAAACTAAACTTAACATGGAGGCTTTTCAGTAAGATTTGACGTAAAAAATGGCTCTATTTGGATTATTCAGGAACGGTGTCACTTTTAATTTGCATTTCTATCAAATACACTTTAATTTCCTCAAGCCTCAATTGAAATATGAACTTGTTTCCTTAGAATTGAAATGCTTATTATAGTTTGGTATGTAGATTGAAGTGGAAAACACAAACTAAAAATTCGATGATCTACAGTACTAGGGAAAATAGACTGATTAATTACAAATATACCAACAAAAAAATTCATTAACAGATTAATAACATTCCAACAGCAGCCACTGAACGTGAAATTTAAAGGACAGCATTTAGCAAAGCTATTATCAAACTGGAAAGAATAGCACGATGATGAAAGATTAGTAGACAACGATCCTGGAGTTACTTGTAGTTAAAAGATTAGTATATATGAGATCTAAAGTATCTGGAAATACAAAGCATAACCACAATTTTTTTCAATGTTCGGCGGCCATTCTCACCATGTTCCCGAGGTGATATCAAAAAACTAAAAAGTATGCGTTTGTCTTTTTTTTTATGTGGAATACGATTCTAAAGTAAAAAATAATTAAAAATTTTTCAAATTTGGGTGGCCATTTTGACCATGTTCCCGAAAAGATACCTAAAACGAAGACACCACGTGGTCTTTAGTTTTTGATGCAGAGGCACAAAACAACAACAACAACAACCTAACACGTTATTACTTAGTAACCAAGTAACAGCCTATTTCATACTATCTGAACTGTATTATAATGGTAAGGTGGAGCGTTATCTACAGCGTCCGTGCTGCCAATTTTTAAAAACTTTAACTGTTCACATCTCTGAAAGTAAGCCACAAGAGACAAAAATGGGGAATGACGTACAGTGACGTTTATGCACCATTTACGGGACACCCTGTATAGAAATATCACCTTCGGTTCCGCTACTTTACAAGGCAATCACTTACCGCTCCACCACTAAGCTACCATCAGCCACCCATACGACATTCAAGCAGACCCCACCACAATAATAATTACACGACTTGCATAACAGCCTCTGAAAACAACAATAAATGAGTAGGTACATATCCTTTCAAAAATAATTCAGTAACCATCTCTTTAGAAATTCACATTTAGAATTTATCTTCATCCTATTTCTTCTATTACACAAGAAAGTATTCTACTGCTGTCTGCTCATATCTATTCGCATGTATAAGTATAAATTGTAGTGTTCTTGCTTGCAAATTCCAAGTCTTAAAGTTCGTCTGATAAAAAACAAAAAAATCAATTTTCTTGAGAATCCATATTTTGCAAGAGTGTAAAAGATTACAGGTAGTTGGTCCTTTACGGTACCTCCACTACCTAAAGTTCATATCTTCATAGATTATAAGGATTTAATACCAGCAGGTATTCTGACGAAGGTATTAGAAAGCATATGAGCCTTTCATCTGCATAAACACATTGATGGAAATAATATTTTACCACCAACTCAGTTGTGTTTCAGCATTACTCATATAGTAGATGATATAACTAGTGCAACAGATCAAACAAACTTATAAAACTGATTTTAGGCCTTTGACATGCTTAGGTATTCAACTCTAATTGCCGAATTAAAATTTATTAGTCTTGAGGAATCCGCAAAGACTTTGTTAAATGGATGCCTAAAACAGAAGTCACAAAGTGCTTCTTAACAGTTTGTATTCTACTCAGTTACATTTTTCTAAGGGCGTACCGCAAGCTTCCATTTTGTGGCCCTTGTTTTATACTCTATGTACTGCTAATTAATTTTCTGTTATACAATACCTACTGGAATTTTCACTTATATGCAGATGATACCTTGAAGTGGCAGTAAAGCGTATTTTCTAGTCGTTCCAAATTGAAAACTATGCTCTTCGAATCCATATTTCTATATGATTTTAACTATTGTGATGTTATGTATGGTCCATATCTGAGTGCTGCAGGTAATTATAAAATACAAAAAGTAGGAAATTCCTGTCTTAGACAGATCTTTGGTATCAAAGAGTATGATCATATATCACATAAATTGAAAGAAGTGGACTGGTTAAACATGCGAAAGAGCTCTTACTTCACTGTGCTTGTTTCTATCAAAAGAGATTGAGTTCCTATGCCCCTATCTACATGTACAATAAGATTACGTTTAGAACAAACGTACACCTTCTGGATTTGAGGCACGGATGATTACCAACTGTATCTAAACATAAAACCAGTCTTTTCAAACGTTCTTTTAGTTATTGTATTGCTAAATGCCTCAATAACATTAAACACGAGGTACTGACAGCAAAATCTTCAGTTTTTAGAAGCAAACTTTTAGTTATAGACCAGCAATCACAATGAACTTCTACATTTTGATTTTAACAACTTTCTTTTTTGTTTCTTGATTGATTGTACATATGGAAGAACAATTGCTTGCTGAGCTATTGAATATGTACCGCTTGGAGCATCCAATAAATTATTATGTATGGAAGGAATGACAAGAGCAATCTAGAAGTTTGTAACGGCGATAAGGACTGTAGAGATGTTAACTACGGTTCATTAATACCACTGATAAGTTATCTGTGTGACTTGCAGTAATTTGGATGAATTCTCAGTGGTTATTCTGTGACTGTGTTACCATGCAGAAAACTACTTTTTGTGACATACATAAACGAAAACGTAATACACAATTAAATCTATATTTTTCCATTTATGTACCTAATTTGACATCTGTCAAAGTCAATATCAAGATTTACAGTAAATTAATGTTTTTCACATTCTATGTAAATGATTACAAAAAGTTCCGTTCGATACACGTCGCTTTCACTTTTCAGGTGCTCGGCCTTCTTTGGCAGCACTTCGTCCTCATCCCTGAAATGTGACGTGACCGCGCACTTGTATTCAAATACAGGGTCTCTCCAAAAAGTATCCGGACTACATTAATGAAAAAGAATGTTTTGCAGATATACGTACAATGGGTTAAAATTCCTCAAAATAACATCCTTCTGCGTCAATGCACCATTGCCAGCTTTTCTGCTACGCATGGTATATTCCCTGGAAGTCTGCAATCGATAGCTTCTTCAGTCTCACAGTGGTATCCTTTCAGGCGTTGTTTCATCTGAAGGAAGAGAAAGAAGTGCAGCGAGGCCAGGTCTGGACTGTTAGCAGGCCGAGACAGCGTTGCCACGTTGTACTTCGTCAGAAACTCCCTCACGCGTAGCGGCGTGTGACTCGGTGCACTGTCGTGATGGAGAATCCAGGTATCGGTGATCTCCCTTCAATCGCAATGTATCTTTAATCTTGACCGCTCAAGCATTTCCACGTAAAACTGGCCGTTCACTGTTTATTCGGCGGGTACAAACTCCCTGTCGACGATAAGCATTGATTTCACTCTTGATTTGCTCATGCGGACTTTTTTGGGCGAGGATAGGCGGTGTTTGTCTTTTCGTCTCGGGATTGTACTCGAACACTGATGTTTCATCACCGGTTATCACATTGTCCAAAAAATTAGACTTAAGCTCCACATGTTCCAACAGGTCCTGACAAAATCGACACACGGGTTTTTTTCTGTTGTCCGGACAAAACCTTTGGAATCAAATGGCACACACTTTCCTCATCTGCAAATCGTCTGACACAATTGAATACAGTAATACCCCGCACTTACGCTATAGGTGGGACCGAGCGACAACCGCGTAAGTCGGGGTACAATTTTTCATATAAATAGATACAAATAATGTTTAATTGGGTTCGAAGACTAAAGAAAACAATAATTTAGAAGAAAAATGTGTAATAAAATCTTAGGTAATACAACAAATTATATTATTACGAATTGGAAAAACATAAACCAAAGTTATTTTGACGTAGAAGGTATCATAAAATTTAACAAAGTCGTCTGGCGGATCAAAAATTTTTTCTTGCGCACAATTTCTTCGTTGTAGTCTATGTTTTCCAAAATTTGTAATCCTTTTTTTAATCGAACTGTGGCCTTCTGTCAACAAAAGACGAATCGACGAGAAGATTTAAAAACTGCGTAACTGCGAATTCGTGTAAGTCGGGGTAACGTAAATTAGGGTATTACTGTATACACTGGATTTCTGTAAATTTAACTTTTCCACAATCATTCTCACACTTACACGTCAGAGTTCAAAAGTTCTTTCATTTTTGCTACACTTTCCTTATTTCGGTTTGCTGACGGACGTCTTGCGCGTTTCTCGTCTTCGATGTCCTCCCTTCCTCCTTTAGACTTGAAAACTCGTGTTTTTGACATGGCGTTCCCCCCGTAGGATTTACGGATCATGCAAGAGTCTAAGCATCGGATTTGTTCGTTTCACGCAAAAAAAAACACTCTGCAAAGATTCAGAGGCAACTGGACCAGGTCGCGTCGTATACCTAGAATCCTCCACCAGGAAGGCCACTCGCACCCGGTCCACTTCGCTAGAAAAGATCAGTTTTGATACTTTTTGGACAGACCTTGTATACTATCCTGAGGCCGTGGTAAAATTTTAATTTAATTATAAAATTGCTCAGTATACAGAATTGACAACGTTTCTGCTTCACTATTATGTACAGTGTGGTCCAATTTCGATGGGATTAAATAGGTAACTTTCTTATTAACCCAGATAAATGAAAACGGCTTAGGTACTCGTGACCTCTTTTTTCATGCCTATTCCATTACTGTTGTTAGAAATAAGCTGGCATCTTTTGTTTGTTCACTAGAGAGAAAAAGTGAAAAATTGCCGATTCCTTCAATTTGCTGTAACTCTTTTATATTGGAAACTAGAACAAAATCATTTTATCATTGTTGAGGCACTTTTTAACGTAGCATTCAATGCCGCCAGTCTTTTTTTTTCTAACCCTTTCCATAACTGCGCTGTAACTCAAAGTTGAGTTTTTTAAATGGAAAGTATAGTTGTAGACTAACTATACTTCCCATTTAAAAAAGGACTAGAAAAAAAAACTGACGGCATTGAATTCTACGTTGAAAAGTGCCTCAACAGTGCTAAAATGATTTTGTTCTAGTTTCAAGAATAAAGGAGTTACAGCAAATTGAAGGAATCGGCCATTTTTCCTTTTTGTCTCTAGGGAACAAACAAAAGACGGCAGCTTATTTCTGGCAAAGGTAATGGAATAAGTACGAGAAAAGAGGTCAAGTACTTAAGCCGTTTTCATTTATCCGCGCTAATAAGAAAGTTATCCATTTAATCCCATCGAAATTGGACCACACTGTACTTAGATTCCTTTCTATATTTCATTATCATCGTTTCTATTTATTCGAGCATCTTTGTGATATCTGGTTTCAGATTAATTTCGACTGCATGATAAATGTTAGTTCTAGTATTGCTAGCTTAATACAAAGATGATTAATGGTAGATTTTTTGAAGTAACTTCTGGGTCGGTCGTCTGGACGCGCAGACAACCCGATTTGATTATGACACGCTCGATAGCTATAAAACTTTCAGGCATTTAGCCAATTTTGCTTTTAACCATTGTTGGAATGGGATTGGTTTATCACTATGCCAGTGTTACAAAATCAGAAATTGGCAAATTTGGATTTGATCCTAAATCAAGTTTATTTGGGCACTTGGACTTCACCTTATTTCATTGTGTCGCAAACTACAACGTTCTGTAGTAGGTGCGATTTTTGTATCTCCGAATTCGAGTTAAGTCTTAGCTTTCCTTTGAGCAAGGTTTCCGTATGTTCATAAAACTCTTGTTGTTAACAGAACACTCCTGATCGTCAAGTTTAATTCGTTATTTATTATTTTTCATAAGCCACTGGTGGTTTTGAATTTAGGTAACTTCTCCATGCCTTCTTCTTTTTTGCTACAATTTTTTTTGTTCACCAACTCGGTTTCTTTACATTTGGTTTAGTAGATATGAAGCAATATATTATACCTACGTAATATAATTTTCGTTAGTTCTTTCCAGTGACTTTCAATATGGAAGTCTTTTAAGTATTGTTTACTCTTCAACTCTTCACTTGTTCTTTCTTGGTGCATTCTTGCTGTGTCTTCTTCTTTCAATTTATAGGCTTTTATAGTCTTCACATCTACAGTCTTCTGTTCTTTCCTTTGTATTTGGTGTACATCTTCTCGATACGCCAATGTCAATATAGTGGTCTGTACCTAGTTCTGCTTTTTGATTTACTCTGACATCATTTATTCACTTCTTATTACCTCTTTCTGTGATGTGATAATCTATTACTGGTCTTTCGTTGGGACTTATTACTTCTCTAGTATATTTGGGGCAGTCTTTATGTTAATAAAAAATATTGAGAATCACGAGATCATTATTTATACAGAAATCAATTAATCTTTCTCCATTATTTTTGTACTTTCTCCGAATCTTCCCATGCGTGCTTCAGTATTTATTGTATTATTCTTCACCCTTAACCGAATTTCGGAACCTTTAGCTTTTTCAAAGGAACGATTTGAAAGATTAATAACAGTTTTAAATTTAATTAGATGATTATACAGACTAAATTCCAGATCTGGCCATAATCTCAGAAAATTTACTAAATAAAAATAAAGTCGTCAGATATCAAAATTACAATGACGTTTTTAGTATCAAGCTATTAATTAATTGTATTTTGATGGAACTTTAAAAAATCTAAACATAACCTATTGATTATGAAAACTACTCAATGTTGATGAATAGGAAGCGTTGGAAAGCGAATATTGGAAGGGCTGTTAAGACCACTTTGGAGGATTTTGTCTGCTAACTTTGGACAATTACATCATAAAAAGAAACGGAACGGTACAAGATCAATATAATAAAGGACTATAATCACTTGGAATATTAATTTTTTTGATAACTGCGAACCGAGATGATTTATGATCCTTGTGTTGTAAAACACTCTGTACAACCTTTCTATAAGGTAATCTTTAGCCAGTTCTCGCCATTTCATATGCTAAACATAAAACTTCAAGACTGAGAACACTCTGTATATTTATAAACGTTTCAGCATACTTTGTAAAACTTTGATTTTTCAAACTATCACGTGTACAGAGATTTATTGTTGTTTATTTTTTTGGTACTGAAGTACCACCTGTTTATTTTAGTTATTTGAACTTGAACCTTTTATTGATACTAACTGTGTGACTAGAAAGACTGATAATAACGTTTACTAAACTTAATGCTAATGAATTAATCGTTTAACCGATTTAACACACAGGAATTAATTTCACCTTATCAATAAAGAAACTGTTTAGATATTCAGTAATCTTACCTCTATTGTGTTCTACGTAATGCATTGAAATTGCAATAGAATTTATTAATTTAACACTTTAGTCTTGTTAGAGTCATTTAAGTTTGTTCGATTTGAATAACCTTGTTTAGTTATCTTATCGTTATCAGATATTTTCCAACCGATTATCTACGATTCAATCACGTTTTCCAGTTATATAGTTATAAGATTGTTTCCAATTTCATTAGGGTGAGCACGAGTTAAACGAAATTACTTAAACAGCAAAATTTTGCACAATGCTATTTTGAATTTTAGGCTAAATCTATTACTCTACATTTTATTTATAGTTCAGGATTTTCTTTGATTACGACCTTAAAATACTGCACCTAACGCTTCTGTTTTATGCATGTCAAGTCTTTTATTTGCCTTGATCTAAATTAATTTAAATTGATTTAAATAAAAAAAATCGATTTTTTTGTATTTAAAAACTGCATTCAATAGATTTCAGTCAGTAATTTCTTTCTGCATTGTATACCAATTATTTTTATATCTCTTCTAATAGATACTAGGTTATACGTTCCTTATGCGGCATGAAATAAAAGTGATTCATAAATGAACTAAATTCTATGTAATAATATTTTTATTTATAGCTATTTATTATGTTGCATCATCATGTTGCTTCTATGTATAACTTTTTGCATAAATAATGTCGCAGTACATTCTCTTAATAAATGAACTGATGAAATACACGAAATCTGATTTAGCATTAATTACATAAAATTTGTTCCCTACGAGCCCATAAGACGACTTTGGATAATTAATATAAAATTGGATTTGGTATATTTAGTTAATTGCTTTACTAAAGAAATGATTTGCGACATTATTTATGCAAAAAGCTGTACCTAGTAGCCATATTTACTATTGCGAGTGGTATTTCAAGTTTTATCTTGCAAACATCTACCTATCTACTGTTATGTTACGCGATTATTAAGCATAATACGAATAAAATGTTACGAAGAGTAATAGTGCAGTTTATTTAACATAAATATAAAATACGACAAATCAGTTAAAGTTCTTAATTATTGTTTTCTTTGAAATTCTTGTAGTTTAATATTCTGCATTATTTTGTTTCAGGTATGATGCAATAAGTAAATAAATCTAGAGATGCGGTGTGGTAAGTAGAATTTATAATTTTAACAATAGATGCTATTTTCAGAAAACTTTTGACTCTTTTTATCTGAAAAACATCTGGCTATCAAACAGTTTTGAAAGTTTATAAATAAAAAGGAGTTATCCTAATTCTATCCGTGGCAAATTCTACTTATGAATATTACTCTTGTTGTGTTTCGGCACGTGAATACTACTCAGTCTTTTATTATGCACCTTTTGAAACTTATAACGAGTTATCACATTCGTTACTACGTGCACTAAGAAACAACTGATGAGAAATTCATATTCTTTAAGTCCCATCGAGCAATCTATCGGAATAACATGTTATTTAAGAGACACTCTTGTAAATGAAATAATTGTATTAAAAGCATCTCAGTTTAAACAATGATTGCAAATTAACTTGTAAATCTTTGTAACGCTACATCTGTGGTGTACAATTGTTCAGATTTGTTTCGGAAATTGTGTTGGTAGATTAAGTTTTTTACGGTTAACCTTTGATGATTTTGTATTGCCAGAACTGCAGTCTCACAATTCAGTTAAGCTAATTAAAAGACTTTTATTTATACATTTTGAACATGCTGATGTGATAACAAGGTATTACAATCATAAGGTAACAAGGAAATAAAAATGAATGGGTTCAAGTTAAAATGATTAAAATGAGGAATTAATCGACTTTTATTTTGATTTACTTCAAGTTGAAAATTGGCGACTTTAAAGTTTTTTATGAAGTGATTGATATCATTATTGGTGTGGTTCAGATCCTTCTTCCATCATGAAGCCTGAAGATTATTTTACAAAATGATTCATTTTTGTTCTAGTTTTTTTCTAAATTGTAGCTGGACCCTATCGACCGCTTGATTGGTAGCTGGACGATTTCTAGAACCATTGTATGTTGATGAATTCTTCTCTGTTTATTCTTGTAATTGAAGTCTTCCTTGGATTAAATGTGTTTGAACTCCGAAACTTCGCAGAGGGGTGTAAATCCTTTACAAAACTATTCGGTATCGGCTGCAGCTACCGGAACTGTGTTACCTGAGGTGGTATTGCGAGCTCTCTGTAGTTATTTGTCCTTAATGCGGATTGTTAATATTAATACTTTAACTTGTGCGTTCTTCAGCGGACTTGTAAGTTTTCCTTCAGTGAACTTGTAAGTTCTCTCTTAACAGAATTGTAAGTTATCCTTCAGCGGACTCATAAGTGTGCTATGCTTATTCTTCTTTTTCTTGTAAACTCATATCTGCGTAGTAATCTCGTATTCTTCTATTATTACCGTATTCTCCTCGAAGTGTCCTTTAGGTTGACTTGTAAATTATATCTGTTTGTGTTAACCTTAAGACGGATTCGTCCCTCGTCGAGGTCGAGGGCGTTGTAGAGCTCTTGTTTATTGTGTCTGTTGCAGCAGTCGTTGGTTATCGTGGGTCCTTGGTTGTTGAATCATTTTCATCGACAAGGCAGATCGGCGTAAATCCTCGGCCTTACTGTTGCTTGGCTTCTGACACAGCTGCAAGAGGACACCTTGCAGCGCGCGAGATTTCATCGTGTTGATCTCACAAGCGACCCTGTCATCTATCTTGTTGATATAATGACTATTGGTCTGCACCTGTATGTGCATCTGTTGGGTTGGTGGTGAGAACTTATTTCCTTTTGCCATGGTAGGTTGCGTCGGTTGTGATGACACTAGCTTCTGCTAACTCCGATGCTGATTACTCGGAAGCTGCGTTAAAGATGACTTGTCTCGAATGTTATTTGCCGCTCCTGCTCTAATGGTATGGTTACGACTTACAATTCTAGTGGACGAAGTGTTAGTAGCCTGTGATGCTTCAGCACCGACGGTAGGGATGCAGGTCTGATAGATGATGAGGATGATGGCTAATGATGCGACAAACTGATGTAGGAAAAGATGCGTTAGCATCTTCCCTTTCTTCGGATGTAGAAAATTTTCTCCATGGTGTACAGCGTGCTGAGTGCAGTTGGTCGATGTGGTAACTGTTGAGTCCATAAATGCTAGTTCTTCGCCGGAGGACTATGACGGACTAGTCTCCAAGAGACGGAATCGAAGGAGTATGTTCATTGATGTAGTTGAGAGAAGAGAAATTCTTCTCTGATACATGGATGCCGGAGACATGGAAAACTAGATTTGCCGGATCATTGCATCGTACCAGTCAGATAGCAGACTCACTATCCTATTGAAGCCAATTAGTCCTGGGTGATCAACAACAAATGTTTAATACTACATCATGTACAATTATCCAGACTTGCCCCTGAAAATTGAAACTTCTTTGTGAATAACTAAAAGTGTTGCACCACATACCATGGACTGATACATAGCGAAGCATAGTCTAAATGAACTGGAATAACAATTAACAAGTGTGGTTTGTGTCAATAAATATTCTGCATTATTACACAGCAGTGTAAACCACTCCGAAAAAATTTTGTTCTATCAAAAAACATACAAGCAAAAAAAGCAGAAATACTTTACTCACGGATTTCCCTGATGATCAAAGAACTTTGAGCAATTTATTATTTTGAAATGAATCTCTTCGCGTTTTTGAAACATAAAATTATCGAGAAAACCTATTTGGTTACCCTTTTTATACATAAATGTATATTAAATAAAATGAATTGTAAAATAACGTTTGAACTCCTAGAACATAACACATGCAGAATTTAACCAATGCAGTCTTGAGGACGAATTAAAACACAAACGAATCGGGATTGCTTCTTTTTATCCTCTTTCTAAAAATAAAATTCTATGACAAAAACCAATCGTGGGATAGATATGTAACATAAAGCTAGAAATTAATAATAAAATAACTGTTAGTATTATTAAGTTTAGGAAATATTGAATTGCAGGAAAAGTCTTGTTTATTGTTTAAGTATCGTAACCAAAAACTGTTTTATTAACCCACAAGGATATATACTGTAGAGTATATAACATGTTGTGTAGGTGTATTGTTACGAATGCCACGCAATAAAACAAATTATTATAAATTCTAAGCAAATGGAATAAAGTACGAGCTAAGTGAACTGAAATTATAAGATTCAATTCCTTTTTTCGAATGATCAACATGAGCAGACTATGCGGAGGCATCACTACTAATTAAAATAAACTAACCGTGTTTAATTTTAGTAGGCGAAGAGAATTGTATTTAATAAACCAACCAACTAAGATATAATTCTGTTGTAATTAGCGAGATATTTAATTAGTATGAAATAACCTTGCGAATATTTTTTGCATATAGTAGACACTATTTTCTTCCGTTGTCTGAAGAACTAACAGGTGTTAAGCAATACGTATGAACGATTTTATTTTTTTTAGTAACTGTTTCCTCTTTGTGCTTTCGTTGTCAAGGAGTTTGATGTTTTTGATTTTTCAAGTTTTGTGAATCAACGAAAGTTTGATTGTATCCCATGTACCTACGCTACTTATAAAAAATTTATTATACAGGGTGTAACTTCAGTATTATAACAAACATGGAAAGGCGATTGTTCAGGTCACTTTAATAAAACAAGTCTCTAACAACATGGGGTCCTAAACTCAACCGTTCTCGAGATACAGGGTGTTAAAAAGTTTCATTCAAAATTTCGTATATTTTCAATATTTCAAGAAGAAGGTGAAATAGTCGAACGAGGTTTATTACGTGCTTGTTAATCTAAGATATCTATGATACCTACTGCATTACCTAGTTTTGTGTTTGATACACCCTGTATATTTATCTCTGAAACTGTATAATTATTTGTTTACTAACAATAACAAATTAAACTTGACGATCAGAAGTTCTGTTTTACTGCTCTTGTTACAAAACCAACTCAAAGCAGGTCGAAGGTTGCGTTCAATTTATTTTTTTGTGATAAAAACAAGAGTTTTATGAACATGCGCAAATTTTGCTCAAAGAAGAGCTAAAACGTATCTCGAATTCGAAGATAGGAAGATCGCACTTACTACAGAACGTTGTAGCTTGCGATACAATGAAATAAGGTGAAGTCCAAGTCAAAAAAAATCAAAAACTTGATTTAGAATCAAATTCAAATTTGCTAATTTCTGATTTTGCAATACCGGCACAGCGATAAACCAGTCTCATTGTTTAAAAGCAAAATTGGCTAAATGCCTGAAAGTTCTACGGCTTTTGAGCGTCTCATAATCAAAACGGGTTGTCTACATGTTCCGACGACCGACCCAGGAGTTACTTCAAAAAATTCAGCACTAATAATCCTTATATTAAGCTAGTAGTACTAGAACTGACGTTTATTATACAATCTAAGTTAATCTGAAATCAGATGGCACAAAGATGCTCGAATAAAGAGGAATAATGACGATTAAATATAAACAAAGGAATCTAAGTACATAATAGTGAAGCAGAAACGTCAGTTCTGTATCCTAAGCAATTTCATAATTAAATAAAAATTTTACCACGCCCTCAGAATAGTATACAGGGTCTGTCCAAAAAGTATCAGGACTGATCCTCTTTAGCGAAGGGGATGCGGTTCAGGGTGGCTTCCCTGCGCAGGGACATTGGTGGGGGATTCTAGGTATACGACGCGACCCGGCTCAGTTGCCTGTGAGTCTTTGCAGAGTATGGATCAACAGTTTTGTTACGTGAAACTGAACAAATTCGGTGCTGAGATGTTATGTTCAAAATACGAGTTTTCAAGTGGCACAAGAAGTTTAAAAAAGGAAAGGAGGACGTTGAGGACGAGCAACACGCAGGATGTGCGTCAGCAAGCCTAAATGAGGAAAATGTGGGAAAAGTGAAAGAACTTTTGGACTCTGATCGACATGTGAGTGTGAGAATGATAGCAGAAAAGTTGAATTTGCAGTAATCCAGTGTGTATTCAATTCTGCCAGACGATTTTCAGATGAAGAAAGTGTGTGCCAAATTGGTTTTAAAGGTTTTTTCCGGGCAACAGAAAGAAACCGTTGTGTCGATTTTGTCAGGACCTGTTGGAAGATGTGTAACTTGAGTCTAATTTTTTGGACAATGTGATAACCGGTGATGAAACAGCGGTATTCGAGTACGATTCCAAGACGAAAAGACAAACGGCGGAGTGGCACACCAGCGCCTTCCCTCTCTCAAAAAAGGCTTGCATGAGCAAATGAAAAGTGAAATCAATGCTCATTGAGTTATATCGTCTACTATATGAGTAATGCTGAAATACAACTGAGTTGGTGTTCTATTATCATGTTTTCTAATACCTTTGATGAAATTGGCAGAATACTTGTTGGTCTTAAATCTTTATAACCATGAGGATTATGAACTTTAAGTGGTGAAGGTACCTTTAACACCTACTACCTGTTTCTTTTACACTCTTGCGAAGTATGAATTCTCAAGAAAATTAATTTTTTAGTTTTTTATCAGACGAACTTTAAACCCTGGAACATTGCAGACAATAATTAATGCGTCTTTGATTGCATGATACCACGAATCTGTACTACAATTTATACTTACCTTATACATGCGAATAGGCATAAGCAGACAATGGTAGAATACTTTCTTGTCTAATAAAAGCAATAGGCTAGAGCTAAATTCTAAATGTGAGTTTCTAAAGAGATGATTGCCGAATGATTTTTGAAAGAATGTGTACTCATTTATTGCTGTTTCCTGAGGCTGTTATGCAAGTCGTATTTTTCGTCAACCGTTGATGTAGTGGTGGAGGCTTCTCCATCAGGCTCAACGATTGTTGGTTGGTATGCCGAATTTAAACGTGGTAGAAAATCGTTGAATGATGAAGAGCGCAGCTGTCGGCCATCAACTGCAGTTACTGATGAAAATATCGTCAGGGTAAGGAATTTTGTGAATCAAGACAGACGAAGCAGTTATTGTTCGATACAGGCGAGTTTAAATATTGGTTCGGCAGCAGTAAATAAAATCTTACACGGACACTTACGTGTTCGTGAGCTTGTTTCGAGTTGGGTCGAACGAACAAAAACGCACGTTTGGAATGGTTGCCAAAAATGATTCATCTAAGCAAATTTTTGACATCATTACTGGGGCTGAGTCTTGAATTTACCAATATGGCTCAGAATTAAAGACACAATTGACAGTTTGGGTGTTTCCGGACGAAGAATCACCAACGAAAATTAAACGAGCACGAAGTGTAGGGAAACATGATCGGTTCTTTTTTTTTGCAAGTGCTCATGTGTCTACAATCACTTTAGAGGATCAAAACACCGTTAATAGTGAGTGGTACATTGCCCAAGGTCTACCCAAAATATTTCAGAAAATTACAGAAATTCAACGAAAAGCCGGTTTGCGAGGAATTTGTTTACACCATAACAATGCCACTGCCTATTCCGATGCTCGAACTCGTGCATTTTTGGCAACATCAAGAGTCAAATTAGTAGGACATCCACCGTACAGTCCAGATTTACCCCCTGGACTTTTTCCTTTTCCCAGAGGTAGAAAAAATAATTCGTGGACGCACATTTGTAACTCCAGAAGAAGCAGTAGCAGAATTTGTTAAGGATGTGGAGGCAATTCCGAAAAATGTGTTCCGTGAGGTTTTCTCTAAGTGGCTCTGCCACATGAACAAATGTATTGAGCATGAAGGAGAATACTTTGAAAAATTATAAATAAATGTTTGTTGTATCTATAGTAGCTTTCGTTTATCCAAGAATTTTTAGCGGTTCCCTCTATAAGTGATTGAAACGCATCTTACAAACAATTCAAACTGAAAACCAGAACTATCAGTAAGAACTTAAAAATCTTTACAATCACTATAATGTTCAGAAGCTTTCTTCACTTATCAGGAACATTGTCAAACTCAAATAGTGCTTTCACAACCGATACAACCACTTGAAAAGCATACTGTACATCAACACTCACAAATGTCAATAAGTACTAGATACCATACTTACTAATCTTTCAGCTTCTGCGGACATGTTTCTATCTCTATTGACAAGATCTAAGTCTGTCATTATAACTTGAACCCAGCTCTACCGACTAAAAAAAGTACAATTGTACTGCAAAAGGTAGCGGCCAAGCAACATGTGCGTTTGGCTTACGTTGTCAGCAAGAGAGGAAGGGTGACGCGACCACATTTGTTGCCGGAAACATCTAGTTTTGTATTTCAGGTATACATTACGAAAAACGAAACCGCGGTCCTCTAATTTTGCAAAAGAAACCATTTTCAGCGTCCACACTATACAGTGTGTCCAAGATAAGGATGCACAGCATGGGGATCTTGGAAACTGTAAGAGCTGCAGCATCGGTTAAATGGGATGAAAATTGGCTATTTATAGGACCTTTTTGTTGGCGTTTGCAAAATCTAGATATTTTGGATAGTTTCAGAGATATTTAAAAAAAAGTAGATTTCTCGATTTTCGTTATTATTTTTTCTTTCCTATATTTGAAGAGATATCGGAAAACTAAAACCACTTTTCCATTGCCACTTTTTGTTCTCTATTAAAATACGCTAACAAAATTTCTGTACAACGTTTCGGTTTCGAGTAACGATCATCAACCTCATTTTTTTTAAATAGGCAGGAAAACAATTGAAAATTGTTTTAAATAGCTATCGTTGTCACGATTTTAATGATATAAACATGTTAGGGTTTCATTCCATTTAACCGATGTTATATCTCTTACCGTTTCCAAAATCCCCATGCTGTGCATCCTTATCTTGGACACACTGTATATGATTTGTGGTTTTCTATTGCAATACCCAGGTACTTAGTATTTTACAGAGTGACTGTGAGTATTGAACTGATTAGACCGTTTTGATTTTTTAATGCACTTAAGCTATTTAGTAAAATAACCAAAGATCTGGCATCTCTGAGTAGGATAGCAAAGTACAATTTTTTTGTACAATCTGTGAGAAGTTTTATGATTCGACTGCTAAATTCTATACATAGCTCACAACATAGTTTGCAGAAAATTGAATTGAAATGAAACAAAGGAAAAAATTGATATCTGTTAATTGAACAGAGGCAACGAACTAATGTAAAGAGCAGAGAATTCTCTGGCAGTAAAGAATGATAGAAATGGGAAGACACCGAGAAACAATTATCGAGAAGTAAATAGATCTGGAGGAAGATTTTCGACAATAAAAGAATGATAAAAACTAAAAGTAGCTAGTGGGCTGTAACTAGAGAAAACTCTTGATATATCAATACGCAGAGGATGGTATCGTGATGTGAATAGTTTTCAAACACTTTGGTGGGAGTTTCTGAATATAAGACTTCAGTGATGTTCACCACATCTTGTACATGTACTTAGTTAGCATGCAGTATTTGCGTTTAGGAAATCTGTATTTGTATCCTTCAGTCTGACTGTTCTAATTTAAATTCTTTGTTTTTCTTAATGATGGGATTGCAATTTTTTCGAATTTGAGTTTATTCTGTCTCATTTATTATTTTTCTAAACCTTTTGTTCCGTGATGAGGGAAACTTCTGGTTTCCTACGACGCGACGTTTTAACCTTTAAGATTAAAAATGAAACACAATGGTTTGTTGTTTGCTATATCTTCGAGTGACTCACTTGAGAGATTACATCCTCAGACCTAGGAAAGACGTTGTGAATTGTAAGAGCAAGCTCTGAGAAATCAGGAAAAACGAAGATATTTGCAGAATTAGCACAACGGAAATAAACGAGTGATAAGATAACGTCATTTTGTAATCTGATTGTAGCAGTATCTTGGTAATGTTAAGGATAATAAACGCATTGAAAGCAGGATACCTTGAATTAGGACAGTCCAGCTACAGTACTTTATCCAAATGGACGCCAGCGCAGAAGATGCAAAAGATGAAAGTCAGGTGAACTCCAAATTCGAAAAAGCAGTAGAATCTAAAATCTAAATGTAAGTAGGTTGAGAGAAAAATCGAGGCTGTTCAGGTTTCTGTTTCATTTCCATATCTTTTAAATATTCGTTGTTCCACATATCTCAAACGTGTTGATGTAAATTCTGAACAAACTTGAATTGAGCTACATTTCTCGTTATCTACCACGTTTTGCCAGTCTTCATTGGGAATGAAAGCTGAAGGTCGTACGACCAGCAAACGAAAGTAATCGTTTGGATCACACAAGACTAATATATGCTTAAGAACTTGCCTCAGCTTCAAATAGACCTTAATTATCATGATAAGGAACTCACTAATCAGATCAGTTACTGGTCTATTCATAATCTGAATTTTCCTGCGGAATAAAACTAAAAACATAATTTATTGTGTGAACTAATAAACTCGATTTGAATACTTGATAGTCGTAATTAAGGATTCATCTGAATGCAGTCTACTTTTCTGGTGATCATTTATGGGGATAGTTTTGTTGCAGACATTTGGTGTCTTTGTTGAGTAGTCACTGACTAATCTTATTTAGAATTGTAACAGATTGGCAGGATAGCCTCACAAGAACTGACCAGTTGTCTCAGTAGTAAACATGACAGAAAGCACAAGATATTAGACATGTGTAACTACATTGAGGACTAAAAGGTGGCTCGAAAGGAAGCATACAAGACAATGTGATGGAGATAATGTAGGAATTCCAGCAATAATGTAGAATGTAGAAGTCGATCTATAATTTAAATACACAAGGAGAATGAAAACTTTAATTTACTCATTTGAATCGTATCGATGTTAACTCGTTTTGTGATTTATCTTAACTGCTGTAAAGTATTTTTGTTTCTGTAAAAAAGCTATACAAAAAGACTTTCCGTTTCAGGACTTTGCATCTTAAACAATGTTTAATTGCAGCAGTCTCGATGAGGGCAAGTCCCGTAAAATCACAGTGGTCGTTAAAGAGCGTTTTAATACAGTTAAGACCAGAATTCGTTTCTGAAGTTGTTAGTATGTGGCGTCTGTCAGTGTCTTTATAACGTAACGTTTAGTTTGCTTAACCGCAAAGTGTCCCGCTCGCATGAAATATTGCACAACTTAAATATTTAGGGACGTGTCCCGTGTTCATTGCATTACAATATGGTATTTGCTTCCACTTGTGGAAATGTGTAAACAACTAATTATACTAATTAATAGTTTCTAGGAGGCTAGAATAGTTCTGTTATCACACTTTGAGATATAAACGTACTAAACATCCCTAACAAAGGATTTATTTCGCGGTTAGCGGCATGTGAGGTTACGCAGCCACAAATCCTTGTTAAGGTTGAATTTACAATGCTAATTAAAATTGAATACGATGTGAGAGATGGTTTAAGTGAAACAAGTATAATTAATCACTATAGGGTCAGTATAAGATTATGCGGGCTGGTTTGCTAAAGTTCCAGAGCTTTAGACAGGACTACCAGTTTTCGTCGTGGCTTTTGAATATTTCAAGCAACAGATTAATGCATTCATGTTTACGTGATAATAATGCACAGAAGACTTGTTAGCGCTGTCTGGTTATCATAAAATGGGTTTTGGATGAACCGAAACTGCGTTTGCTCGCCGCGTCAGAGGAAACTCCCTTTGAAAAATTTTGTAGCGAACTTCAGCCGGATAAGATCTTAATTGATAATTTTCAGTCAACAGGAATTTACACAATCCTGTTTCTTTTATTGCACGGAAATTTTGTTAGGGCGGGCGGGTTGGTTGACCGAGTTTGAACCGCGCCGGCGGCGGCGTCGCAATTCCTTGCCGCGTCATTACTCTGGGCTGAATGAGCAGCTTTCTCTATACAGGATTCTGTGCTTGCCGGTCTTAACATGACAAGAATGATAACAAGTTCTGTTTTGATTAACTCCTAATTCTATTAGAGATACACTTCATACAATCGAAAAGCAGCACTTAATTACATGTGCGGCTTTTAAATAAAAGGACGTACGTGCTACTACGTAAACTAGTAATCAGAATTTACATATGTACATGTACTACGTTTACAAAATAACATGTCTGCAGGAAATTAAGAGCGCGAGCAAACAACAGTCGTAAAATATGTTGATCTAATGTCGCGTTACGTTTAAAGCAGAGGGAACTTACATAGCTAACTGTTTCAAGATGTCGCGCAAATTAGACACTTAAGAGTTGTTCAAGTGTTCTTACTTGTAGGATCAATCTGAAAATGATGAATTTACATTTATTAAACTTTTAAATGTGATACAAATAATATGAGAAATCGTTTCAATATAAATGAACGTAGTTACACAAAAGCGAATTGAGCGCCAAAATCTGAGCTTATCATGCCAAACTGCTGCCAAGAATCAACACCACATAATGAAGAAATGAACCACTCGTGATCATACGGTAAGCAAATACACAGTTTTCCTTATTCTTTGAATCCTAAATTCAAGAATCAACACTGTTAGCTACTATTTCACAACTAGATGCGTAATTTGCGATTTCTAAGTATAAAGATGTCGAATCATAGCTTTAACATTGCAAGCCCTCTGATACCTTCGTTAATTACGAATCTAATCATTAAAGCACTTTTAAAGAACTTTTTTGTATGTTTTAAGCTTTAGAATACGCTCTTAATGTATGGGTGAATATTTTTCGGGCATCCTGTATATCTAGGTATTGATTAACGAATCTGGACAATCTCAAGAGCATTATCTCTTTTTTCTATCACTCCATTTCGAATGGCACCGTATCTTGTATCGGTGCAGCCAAGAACACTTAAACCTGTTACTCAATAATAGTACGAGTGAAGGTCGTATCAGAATTAAACATGCTTGAAAATTGAGAAAATAATAGTGAGGTAAGTATGAGGTGAGATAACAGTTGGTGGTTACTCGAACTTAATCCTATTGAAAAGTTTTTAGAGTTATTTCGTCTACTTAGTAACCGTGTCTTCGACGTCTTAGATTCAGTAATTATGGGGATACTAAATATCATGATAAGAGGGTGTTTCTGGAAACATGCCCAGGTGGATTCGTCATTACCACTCCCAAAGGCATTTAAGAGTCAAATTTATGAAAAAAAACTGTCAAAATATAAGTTACAACGACAGGGCCTGCCACAGGGGGGCGTTATAAGTTGTATTCTTTTTAATATTGTGATTAACGATGTCATAGCTGCCATTAGAAGCGATAAATCTAGCTTTGTCAAAACTGGAAAAATGGGCAAATAGAAACAAAATGATAGTAAACACCGAAAAGACTCGTATCAAACGTTCTTCATGTCAAATACTCGAAGGTCTTACCAGCTCAGATCCTCAAATGAATTTTTAAAGAAAGAGGATCTCTCGATCTACTTAGGTGTCACTTTTCTGCAGTGCTCATATTGAGAATGCTATCGAAAAAAGCACTAGAAGGTTAAGTCTGCTAAAAAGGCTTACTGTGACCAAATGGGGCGCAAATCAAGACGTTTTTGGGATTGCCTATAAAACGTACGCCCAATTATGGAATACGGCAGTGAAGTCAAGCGACTAGTCTAAACCGTCTCAACATTGTTCAGAACACCGCGCTTAGGATTATAACAGGAACTGCAAAGTCCACATCGATACCTGCCATGGAACTCCAAGCTGTCGTGGAGCCCCTCCACGTCCGTGCTAAAGTTCGAGGAAAGAAACCGCCGCATCAACAGTGTACACTGGAACGCTTATAGGTCAGCTTCTGAGAGGCTAAAGACGCAAGCAACCCCAATGACTAGAGTGAAGGAACTGACCCAAAGATATGGCATTGATCTAGGAGATCCAGAGTCCCTGCTGACGTTCACAAGCATAAACCTCTCTCTTAGTAAAATTCGCCTCAACATTCCTGGCTTGAATTCTAGCTCTTGACGTGGAAGTGAGACAACTGTCACTGCAAGCTATCGGCGAGCTCTACCCGGAAGCTTCTTGGCTCCGAATATACACGGACGGATCCTCCAAACCTGGATCAGGCCACACTGGAGCCGGATTCTATTTTGAAGGTGCAGTAGTTGTGGGAATTCCGTGCAGCAATTTCGACGGAGAAGTGTTGGCCGTGTCAGAAGCTTGCGGGGAGAGTCCCCAACAATACAAAGAACGTCGTGTTTCTGGTAGACTTCCAGTCTGCAATTCTGGTAGACTTCCAGTCTGCAATTCTGGCAGTGTATTCTAACCGGAACACAGATAACGTTCTGGTGCTCGCTTATTGTCAGAAGCTCGCTAGACTATGCACAACTCAGAAAATAGTGGTACAGTGGGTTCCAAGTTGCGTTGGAATCGGCGGTAACGAGCGCGCCGATAACCTCGCCAAAGAAGGTGCTGAGATGCCCCGACTCGTTTCCCTGGTACCCCTGTCAACTGCTCGTGCCTTGATTGATAACACAACTCAGCTCTGGCTAAGTAATTACTGCATGGAAGTGTCAAGAGAGAAGAGATGGGCAAGACTGTAGGGCTAAAGCCCCTTATCCAGGACCAAACGCCGAGCAGCAACCGAATTCAGGTTCCTCACGGGTCATGATTACCGGATAGGAGTAGCTACAGACGACTATTGCTCACTCTGTGGCGACGGAAGACAGGACGCAGCAGAGCTCCTAGTCTGCTCGACACTCTCCTTACAAGGCTCACTCCCCGAGGACAGAGCTGTGAAAGCCTACTGGATCGCCATGCGTCAGATGGCATTAGCGCCAAGGATGGGCGTTGGCTAAAGTAAAAATATTTTCTAGGTAAGTGCTCGATTCTTGATGAAAATGGAATTTATGAGCTTCAATGCTTTGGTAGGCACCTCTCATGCTAGACTTTGCCAAAGTTATTTTAACGCGATTTCTGGGCTGTATAGATGATGTAGCCTAAAGCCAATATCTGAAAACTTTACCGTAGCGGAAGTGATGTTGATAATTTGGAAAACAATTATCTAGATCTGACTATCAGAATTCATTTGAGAGATATTCTTACGATAATAGCTAGCGCAATGGGTAAAATCAAGAGTTTGTAGAATGTTTCGCGAGCTTGAGGATGACTAAAGATAATTACCATTTTCTAGATTTTGAGGATGTATCAATAATAATAATAATAATTGTTTTGTTTTCCTATTTTACTTAGAGCGACACTCAAACCAAAATGCTTTTATTGTCAGTAAATAAAGACCACTATCAAATAATCTAAGAGATTTCTTTGTTTCATTTTTTTCTAAAAACGAAATCAGAGACAGTTTTAGGGGTTTCCTTGCTATTATTTTGTTTTGTTCAAGTTGTACGTTTTAGGAAAAGATATTACTAAACGAGAAGAGAGGTAATTCGCGTTAGTTAATTACCAACTATGATGAGATTTCTGATTTTCTAAGGATTTCCAATCTTCAGTAACAGTTTTTGAAATCGTAATCTCTAAAGAAGGTAAAGTAGTTAGCATAAAGTATAAACTTGTCTTTAAGCTTTCTACTTTAATTGTATAATCGAAGTTTAATTTTTTTTTTTACTTTTTTATCCTTCTAACGTCAAAATTTGAATTCAGTGTTTGACGCTAAGTTAAATTAACTCTTTTCAATTTGTTATTTTATTAAAGACATCAATAATTTATTATTTGTGAAATTTCTCCTGATTCATATTTATAATTTTAACAGTATACCATCGAGAGCTGTAACGGGTACATTCTGAATTTGGCATTTTTGTTTTCAACCTTAACAACATAAGGTTATTCAAAAGTAAGATATATTTTGAAGTCGCCATCATTTTATAAAAACTCGATGGACAAGCAAATGTAAAATAAATTTGTATTCATAAAGCACTGGGGTTTGTTAGTCAACCATAGTGTTTATTTGTTGTTGTCATGGTAATAGGTTTATTGATAATCTTTCAAAACTCAATTAAAGTGGTTTTGACATTGCTAGTTAGAATTGATCTTATTCAATGTTATTATGAATGTGGAAGAAGTCGAAAAAATGATCTACGAAGATTCAGAAGTATTAATAACTTAAGAGTTGGTTTGTGTAATAGTTTACAAGCTTACAGAAACTTCATTGCCAAATTTGAAAGAACTGGCTGTGCTACTGATGAAAAAAAGTCTGGAAGACCTAAAGTTGCTAATGATATTAACCTTGCTGAAGTTTTACGCTAGATTGAAGAAATTTCTGAAAATAACACCTACCGAATTTGTAGTGCTAATCAAGTCCCAAAGCGTTTATAGATGAATTACTTAACTGTTTGGCGAATTCTCAGAAAAGTCTTAAAACGCTACCTATATAAGATGCAAATTGTTCTTAATCCCCTTCTACTCAAATGACAAAGACGTTTATGCCATAAATCATTTTTTGCTGTAGACACCTCGTCTGCCACAGTACACTTGACTTTAAAATTTATAAACTCTGCAATATACACCGTGTTCGTTTTAACATTTGCTATAGGGAATTAGTATGGGAAATCCGAAATATGCCAAATAGTCCGTTCTCGAATAAAAGTCGGTGAAATTAATAGTTGCAATCGATAGATAAGATATTCTAACGTACTGTCCAAAAATATTACCCTTAATAACAGTCCCAATTTTTCAGAAATTATAAATTCATTAATTACTTGCAAAACATTAATTTAAAAGCCGAAAACTGAAAATTCGATGCGACTTACCTCCGTGGTTCAATGGTTATTACTGCTTGCTAAACCGCAGGGGCTCTTCGAATGCAAGATCGAACCCCGTTACAAGCAAGACTTTTTTTTAAATTTTATTTGTCATTAATCTTTAATTTAATAACAATTTAAATAATTTGTTATTATTCTTGTATTCGAAAAACGTACAAGAAATAATAAATTAGAAATGAAAAGTGATGATGCTTTTTCATACTGCATCCAACAAAAACCAATTTTTACAATATTAGTACAATATTAAGGGTAATATTTTTGGACAGTACGTTAGAATATCTTATCTATCGATTGCAACTATTAATCTCACCGACTTTTATTCGAGAACGAACTATTTGGCATATTTCAGATTTCCCATACTAATTCCCTATAGCAAATGTTAAAACAAACACGGTGTATAAGTTTCCAACACTCTTGCATTGCATTTTAGAACCGTGTTCATCTGCAATTTCTGCTTTGTTTTTATAAAAGGTCACTTTCTTACCTGCGTTATTAATTTTTTTCACTGATACAAAGATTAAATGATAAGTTTTTAACGATTAATGCACTAATTTTTATTACTTCGTTATTGTTTGTGCACACTCAGAACACCACGATTTTTAGCAATTAGTTTGTCACCATTTGCTATTCGAATTTCAACTAGTTTTAATTCTTCTACTTCACTTAAATGAGGTAACAATTCTTCTTTCAGAAGATGTTCCGTAGCACCAGAGTTGAGGATAAATTGTAACTTGCTATTTTTATTTGTTGGTTGACAAATGTGTTTATGTTAAAAGCTACAAATGAAATTTCACCTGATTTTGTTGTATTCGCTTTTGAATTATTGCTGTAATGCTGTAATTTTCTATAACTTACTCTACCTCTTGTAGAATTCCCTCGCTGCTGATAGTTAACATATTTATTCTTTAATTTAGAACATTGTGTTTTAAAATGTTGAAGACTGCCACATTTATAACAACCCTTTTTTATTGCACTGAATGAGCAGTCTTTATTTTCTTTAAATTCAGTATTCTTATTTTTGAATTTTAATTCTGCATCGAGCAGTCTACTTTTAACAAATTCTATCGACATTGGTTTGGTATCTGTTGATATTGTTTCCAATGCTGTAATGCAGTATCATATTTTTCAGGTAGTGTTAATAATAAATTAACTACTTTGTCAGACTGTTCCATATTTGTATCTGTACTCTCTAATTCTCTTATTAAACCATCAAATTTAATAAAATGTTCTTGTAAACTGTCCTCGTCTCGACACTTTAGCAACAGCAACTTCTCTCGAATGTATAAGTTGGAAAATAGACTTTTTCTTTCAAAAACATTTTGTAATGCCCATCATTATCTTTCTTGCGGTCTTCGCATCTTTTATATATTCCAAATGGTCATCTGTAACACATTGTGTAATCTTTGATTTTGCTTTTGCATTTTTCAGGTTATATGCTTCCTTTTCTTTTTCTTCTAACTTTTCCACATCAACTTCTTTATTTACCACTTCTAACAGGTTATGTTTTTCTGATAATCTGTTAACTCGATATATCCAATTGGAAAAATTATTGGTCTTTAATTGTGGAAGTTGAATTGTGTTTCACGCCATTTTTTGTACGTCAATTCTTTATAGGTTTCTCAAAGCCCGTTTTCTCTTTCCTTCACTAAACACTTGCAAGCGCTTTCTAACTATAAATCATGTGTGATTTATTTTGCCGGGCCCATAACCTGATAAGATATTAATTGGAAATGCTTTATTTGATTATTTATAACTGCAAATATGAACGTTAAACGCAGAACAAAAACATGTAAACATTCTTATACAAAACTTTCATCTTTTCTTCTACTACTAGAACTCAGCAAACCAATTATAAACAGGTCTATTCGATGGAGCTTCCTCACCAAAAGCCACATTATGCCGTTCGATGCATTGTTATGGGTGTTAAATTGCTTCGAAAGTCGTAAAAAATCATTGTTGCATTTTTTCATAAAATTACTTTTTTCAAAGGGCTATACAGTGTGTCCAGTTTAAAATGACCTACATGGGAATATTGGAAACGGTATAGATACAAGGTTGGTTAAATGGAGAAAAAGTTTCGTATTTATATGCCAATAAATAATCCATGGTTACCTTGACAATTATCTGCCCTATTTCAAAGGTACAGGGTGAAAACCAAAAAAGTTCATTTTTCTAAAATCCTGATTTATTTATTTGTTATTACAGATAAATGAACAATATTTTCAGAAACGAAATAGCGGCTAATGAGGATTTCAAAAACGACTTCAAAAAAATGCTAGGCCTCCTAAATTTTACGTACTCGTATCCAATTTTTGTTTTTCTTATGGGCGCCATATTGGATTTTTGCATTTTTGAAATCGTCATAAAAAGAGCTATTCAACCGTGTACAATATGACTATGTTTAAAGAAGAAAAAATACAAGTAAATGCAAAATTAAGATTTAACCGTAGTAGGCCTTGAGGTTTCTAAATAATAATTTGCAAACAAATGAGTGAAAATTCTAATTAAAGTAGGCTTCATTTTTTTGACATTCTTATAAAACAATTGCAGTTTGTACCAATCAAATAATTGTTATTGTCGGTTTCGTTGTGTCTATGTACAATTCTTGTGTGGAGAAAAATCGTGTTAAGTGGATCGTTTTTCGAATCGTGAAAAATATGACATGTTGAAATGTTTTATTCTCTGTCGGAGGAACAAGAAAACGGCTGCAGAAGTGTATCGGAATAGATACCTAGAATTTTGTCAGTGATACATAAGAAGTCAAAATCTGATCCCAAACTTTTCTATGAAAGTTTTGTGGTCAGACGAAAGTCGATTTACCAGTTGCGGGTTATTTAATCCGAAAAATACCGTTTTTTGGTCAGATACAAATCTACAATTGGTTCATGGAGTGAGACAGCAGATTAGATGGGAAT
>VTPC01003857.1:60589-90836 GCA_011009095.1 Ignelater luminosus
TCGCTTTTTCATTGCATCGTTTAGCTGTAATGTTTCAATGAATCTGTGACATCTATTTTATGTATGGTTCCTTCATAGATCTGTATTAGTAGCAGAACTGAAATAGTCTCGATGATGTTGATTCTTATTCAGGTATGTTGTGTGTAAATATTCTACTTGAATTTACTTTTGACAATACCTTTGTGCTTTTTAATTTAAACAGATTTAGTTTTTGAAATGCCTTACGAGTTACCTGTTAGAATTTGATTGAATATTATGACTGAATTTCTATTCGTTTGATCTCTACCAGTTTATTCCATTGTCAAACTGAATTTATTTAATTTGAGTAAGCAAGCTATAAAACTACTCGGAGCTGAATTGAATAAAGAATGTAGAATTTTTTAGAAAGGAATTCAATTTTATTTGACAACTGCTTAATTTGTTGTATAACGAAAACATAAATAAAGCTATAAAGGTATCGTAAAACCTCAATAAACCTACTATTAAGTTATTTTACA
Organism: Ignelater luminosus; assembly: GCA_011009095.1. Classification (NCBI taxonomy): domain Eukaryota; kingdom Metazoa; phylum Arthropoda; class Insecta; order Coleoptera; family Elateridae; genus Ignelater; species Ignelater luminosus. The sequence continues at coordinate 61,087 of VTPC01003857.1, forward strand.
ACAGTAGATGAAGGACGAAGGAAATTGACGTTAATATTAATTAGACATGACTAGGTAAATTGATGCTAGAAATAACAAGATATTTAATAATCCTAGTTAAAAAAATTTTAAAGTAATAATGAAATTAAAAAAATGACAAAATCTATTTTTTGTAGTAATTTTAAATTTAATTGATTTTAATATTGAAATTCTCAAAGATGTGTTTTACACTAAAGAGCAATTTTTTTAAAAATAGAACAATGTTAGTTTGGGAGATGGCGAGAGACCCTTCGTAAAGTAAGTATCTAAGCCGTAGCTTATTTAGTTTATGTGCAAATCCGGCCCTGGCTTCGGAAGCGCTTTGTAGATCCTTACTTCCCTACTTTAGGCAGCTGTAGTATGGCAGAGCTTCGTAATTACCAAAAGAGGTTTTCCTTTTTTCTTTGAGAATTTACATATTTGAAAATTTGTTGTTTTGATCTTCTCTATCATGTTTTGCCGGATAAAGGAAGTCAAATAAATATTACATTATTTTCCTCTATTTGTTGTCTGTGCAGGCTATTTTTAGCCTGGAATTTTATTTGTAATCTATTTGGATTATTTATTTTTTAGAAGTAATCTTTATCGTTGAATTGCACAATTCTTTGTTACTCAATTTTAACAAAGTTGGTTTTTACCTACAAAGTAAGGATTACGCGCATTCACAACATATTTTTCAGAAAAGCTTTCTGAAAGGTTTTCATGCTTTTCTGAAAATATTAAGCTTTATTTAATTTTTAATCGCAATATATCATACATAAAAGGGGCAAAAATAATCTTAAAGGAAACCCATTCAGTCCTAAGAGGAAAGAGATAGAGCCCGAAGACATATGAATCTTTTATCACCACCCACGCATCTCGACTTTCTCTGCTTTTGCAATTAAACTCTAATTATGCCGTTATCAGGAAGTTTTCTTCTTTGCCAAAAGCAATTCTAACAGGCGAATTATTTCCGTGCGTGGTCTTTTCTCTTCGTTCCATCTTAATTAGAGAGATGTGTCAATCTATGTGCTATCTATCACTGTCAAATATGTATCACCTATTCATTACAAAAAAAAAGTGAGCGAAAATTACGATGCCGAAGTTGAAACACAGTGATTGGTCTTGCGTCAAAAGGAAATTTTAGTTGTAGAAGCACCTTGAAATGTCACTTCTGTATTACATGAAAAAGGAAATGAAATTAATGGGTGTTCCTTGGACATCAAGAATAATTTCTAAAGAGGATTTTAGTTTTTGCGTTAATACGAAGCGGCAGCGTGTATTTATAAAAAATTATGTTGGTAGTTCTAAACGGAAAATGGTACGAGAAAGTCAGTGATAATCATCAAAGTTTATTAAATTATTGTTGTATACCTTTTGTAATGCAAATTCCATTACAAAGTTAAATCCTAAAACAATGTAGTTTTGTCTATAGATTCTTCTACGCAGTGTTGTTGAATGTGTTGCCTACATCAATCCTTGTGGAATTAAAATAATCGAGAAAACGGATTTTATCTTGACTTTGAAAATCTTTTTAATAAATTTTATTTTTGTTTACTATTAAAAATTTTTAAGTTTTCTTTAATAAACATTTAGTAAATGTAGCATTCTACAAATGTGAATTTTATTTAAAACAATTATTGTGGGACTACTCTGAAAAGAATCTCTTATAGTATTGTAATATTACTATTACATAGAGCTTTGTATATCAGAATAATCTAACTTATACAGTGAATAGCACTGTAATAAGGTAGAGACGCAAAAGTTCCACATGAACAATTATATTTGGTGAGGTCCCAGATATCCCTTGGCATAAATAATATTAATCAAAGAGATTACGTAGTTCTGGTTTGTAAATATATCTTCCTCTACTAAACTATGTAAATGTGGGATTATTTATGTTTTTATAATGAGTTAGGTTTCCAATTAGTGGCATTAATGGAATGGAATAGTAGATTTAATAGACAGTTCAACAAATATGTGACCTTTAAAAAATATTTTTAATGTCAAATGATTTAATTGATTTTGAAAGGAATTATTTATCATAAAAAAGTTATGAATATCAGAAACACAATAAATTAGATTATCGATTTGAACTAAAAAAAAAAAGTTGAAAATATCAAGACTCGCAATCTGGAATCCATGATTTTATTTATAAGAATCATTTGCTTTTCAAATGAAATTAAATAATTTCTATTGGAATCCAGAAACTCAAGAAAAACAAAAACAAAAAAAGTTAAGATTATTCTGAAAGTAAATAACCGGAAAATATTTTATTGGTAATTGAGTTTTTTTGGTGTTATGTTAAGACATCATAACAAATTATCACATTCATTATAACATGCAGTGACAAAGGAAACCTGAGAACAGCTTATCTATTTTGAGTTTATCGTTTCAAGTCTGTACGATGCTTCCATAATTTGTGTGATTGTATTAGAGCATTTAAATTATTAAAACGAGAATAAGGATGATAATTGGGAGATATTAACAATAAGTATGTAACAATTTATTTGCTTTTAACATATAAGTAATTTCCATAAGATCAAAATAATCCACATTTCCTCGTTTGCCAAGGAAATTTTATTTGGTATCTTGGTTGCCTGTAATTCAGGCGTTTCATAATTTAAATTTGGACCCAAGCTGTAGTCACCGAAAAAAGGAGCACCAAAGCAGATTTGTTCCAAAGCAGGGTTACGAACCACGAACCCCTTTTACCAGATGACTGCGAACCTCTTTCTTTCCCAAACTCTTCCCCCCCCCCCCCACCCCGGTGCTACGTTCACTCATATACAACGTGTTAGTTAGTTAATTAGCGCAAAATGAAAAAGTAGTTTCCTTACATTAAAAAAAACTTGGAAATTAAAAAAATTGGCTTTTTATACAAACGTTTTTTTCGAATTTCCAAATTTTTCTGATGAAAGTCTACTCTACTCACGAGATCAAAGAAACTACTTTTTCATTTTACGCTTGTTAATTAACACGTTTTGTATATCTTGTGGATGTCTATTTTAATAGGTACACTTAAAAAAATAACTAGCGATGGCAATAAATTAGGGCTTTTATTAAAAAACCGACAATAGGTCACAAAAACCAGTACAAATAGGTATATAGTAGGATAAGTGTGCTGTCAATTAATGCGATGGGTGGGCTTGTTTGCTGTTGCAATCTCAATTCTGGTTCAGCGTGCAGACGATTTCTATATTTTGTTTTTATCATTACCAGGTGTGAAAATCCACTTTCACATAGGTAAGTTGTCGCGAAGGGTAAAAGGAAATTCACCGCTTTGTGTGAGAGTTCGGGATATTCTTGTCTTGCTGCCCAAAACTCAATCAGGGATATGTTTGTGAAATCAGCTAGAAGAGTTTGATCTGCGGACATTTCTAACAATGATTCCTATTGCTTAATGCTCAAGGCGAGACCTTAAAAGCGTTTCAAATCCATCTTTCAGCATTACCAATTTTAGGAAAGTACCCTTTAAGTTCTTCTGAGAGGTTAATGAGATTCAGAATAATTCTTGCTGTTATTTGGGCATCCACTGATAAATTGTTGGATGTAAAAATTCATGAAAAAGAGTTTTCCAAAACTATTTTTTCTAAGAGAGCTTGTATCTTGTCCTGCACAGTGAATACGCTGCAATTCGAACCTTGCATCGAAGCATTCGCTGCGTTGAGAAAAGAGAAAATGTCAGCCAAATATGTGACTCTTTTAAACCAGGTTTCATCTTCAAATTTGAACTTGAGGCTGAAGTCACTGTCATGCAAAAATAAATAGATTTCGTGATGAAGTTTGACAATCGATCTAATATCCTACCTCCTGATAGCCAGCGTACTTCATAGTGTGACAGTAATGAAACGTGATAACTACCCATGTCTCGACATAATAATGAAAAAAGTCTTGAATTGAGCGTACGTGCCTTTTATAATTTATTATTTTTACGATCTCTGAAAGTGCTATATTTAAATCCTCTGGCATTTTCTTGCACGCAAGTGCTTCTCTATGCAAAGCGCAATGCCTGCTTTTGGCCTCTTGTGCTACATTTTTAATCCTGGTAATTAATTCGCTATTCTTCCTGTCATAGTCTTGGCACCGTCTGTCGATATATAAAGCATTAATTCTCCTTTTGTGGCAGACTCCAAGGTCTTGCATAGCAGAAATTCTTCTTCAGATACGTATTTATAGATACATCTAACAAAAACAAGTAAATTTGGTAGTCCACTAATATCGACTTGGATTGCAAAATAATTATTTTGCAATCGTTGTGCGAGTTGATTTTCAACATCGCGTGCCATGTCGTGAATGCACCGTGCAATTGTATCATTCGATGGAGGTATTTTATCCAGCAATTTCGAAGGTTTATCTCCCAGTACGCAACTAACCATATCTTTAGCAGCATCTTTCCAGTCTTTCCAGACGCGCGTAAATACGCGGAGCTTGTAGCCACAGTACTTTTAATTACTTTTTTAGAAGAACCCAAGTCCCTCTTTTTTCTAACAAAAAGAATCTAAAGGCTTGTCTACGTACTGCTGGTGTTTCGTCTCTAAATGTCCCCGCGACAATGATGGCTTCATGGAACTATTGGCAAGAACTTCTAAGCATATAACACACTGCGGCTCCGGATACTGAGATTTTTCTTTGCACGTAAATCCAATTTTCAGATAGTTTTCGTCATATTTCCGGTTTTGCCGATTTAAACTGGATGAAATTGTAGGAGTATCTGGACTTTTCTCGCGTAATGGTTTTTAACCACTGATTCATGTTTAAAACTGTTATTCACATGAAATTACTAGAGCACTTTGTTTCCGATCGGCTGATTGTTTTTGTTTTGGTATCGACTGTTCTTGCTCTTTCGATACTTTACGAGGGTGTAGAAGATGCCAAGTCCCTCAAATTGCCAAACAAAAAACCTAACTTTCTCCTACCAAAGTTAGATGAGTTAATGAACTGCGCATTATGGCGTCGTTTTCATTAATCAAGGTCTCTTCATTCCTGATTCCTGGAACAGAATAAAAGCCATCAAAGGAGTATGGCGTCGGTCGTCAACAAAGAAATGATCTAAGCCACAATAGTCAATCTCCGAGCAACCAATACCCACGTTGAAGAAGAGCGCCGCGTTTATCCGAGTCTCTGTCAGAAGATTCAGTCGAGGAAGCTATCGCATTGGTATGTTTCTCGAAGCAGCCGAAGCAGCGTTACGTAGAAAAGACATCTATAATCGACTAATTTCATGAACATATTCCGACAGTAACGCTAATCGTACATTCAACCGAGACCATCCTTACCTCCGCCAACAATCTCTAGGCAACAATGTTGGAAAGAATGTAATGGGGCTGGATGAAATCCCGGAAAAAGATTGCCCATGAAATCTTCAACGGGGATAAATATTTCAGTCATCTGTCAAATGTCTTATATCTGGAATCCCATTACAAATGAAGAGGTCTATTTCTCCAAGATCTTGGTAGCTTTTGACATCATCACGCCCACATTAATGGCCATCTGTACTGACTTACATACGGAACCCCTTCTACAAAATTGTCTTGCTCACTCGGGCAAGAACACTTTCATTCCAAATTTTTACAATAATGAATGAACCAGACCTAGTAGCCAGAGTAGCAAAACCACGCCTAACTGACATTCAACAGCTCAGCTTTCTGTTTACAGATAGAGCAGGTGAAAATATGGCCATCCTTGTCAACATCATCGGAGAATCCAGAGCGGCAGCTACATCAGTTGGTTATATCAACAAGCAGAAACTTATCTCACTTTGGGTAGTGTAATGGAGGGATCTGTCGACTTCAACTTCACTGGTGCCAAAACCAACGCTTTCGGTTCTGCAGAGTGTCCCTAATTCATCAGAAAGGTTCAACGTTTTCATTAGTGTTCGTTGGAAAGTTCAAGAGATCACACAATTAAGATTCCGGCTGCAAGAAGACCTGCCCTCTAACACCAGTGTTCGAACCAAGCAACACTCAACAACGTCTAGTGATTCTACGCACTTAATTAATACCCAGAATCTACCATGCTTTGGTTCCAGTAATGTATCCAAGAATCGGTTTTCTATTTTCTCTGGAAGCGTCCTAAGATTCTTCCAATCCGTGTAGCAACAAAAACCGAGAGAATCGCCTGCATATTAAGAAGGATCCCACGAGACCTATACGGACAGGGTCTTCCTACTATTCAGTCAAAGCCCGAGTAACCCAGAGACTACAGGCAAACATTTAGCACAACTCAATTAACGGACGGGAATCTTAAGAATCCATAAGTAGCATCTCGTCTACATCACAGTGTACGATATCAGTGATCTGGAGGTATCCCAAGCTGGGATTATATTCAGTATGTCAGTGCTCTTTCAACAAGAAATAGAACTTCCAGGAACCTTCATTGGCTAACAATATGTCGAGCAGACTGTGCTTCAACCAAAACTACTGCTCGTGTTAACCAACAGTGCTGGAGGACGCATTGAGGACAAGTTAAAAGACACGATACCATTTGTTCAATTCCAGCTGCTAATCTCAGGGAGCAATACTGGAGTGTGACCAGAGAGCCAATCATCGAGACTGTAAGAAATCATCACAAGTCTAATATTATCGCCAAGCCCAGGATGACGGTGGCCGTCATACTGGATGTCCAAATTGTTACCGGTACATCAGTTCTTTCGAACACCAACCGAGGGAGAATTCTGAATTACAGAGATCGTGAACTAATGAACTTCGTGTTTGATTGATGACATTATTGTGAGTGAAGAAACAAAACAGTCTTTTTTGACTATTGATAATTATCTAATTGTCATCATAACTTTGAAATACCTGCTCTTGTATACAATCGATTTGATAATTCAACCAAAATTTGTTTAGTAAATAAACTCGAGGTTTGGTAGAATCTAGTTGTATTTGACATGTACTACATCTCTTTATTCTGTGAGAATTTGGATGCAACATGTACATTTTATGCAATTAAAAACAAAACCAGTAGACGTTGCTGTTCAGTGACTCGTTCGAAATTTAGCCCAAACAGAAAGCAACAGCTTGTGTCTGAAATGAATGAGTTTCCACTGCTAACAAGGAACTCAAGTATCCAAATAGGTTATTTTAAGTCGAATTCCAGAAGCGCCAGTTGTTGACGTCATGTTGCTACGACCACCGATCCGGTTAAGTTGTGACAATAAAAAGAAATTTCTAAATTACTGCCTTAAATATCTTTGGAATTTAGTTAATTATATTCATGCTGAGTTAATCCTAGATACTTTGTTACTACTTAATGTATCAGCCCATTGTAAGATGTCTAATGCAAGGAATTTTCTGATTGTTAACGCTGACTTTGTCTGAAGCAAGATATGATCAATGTGACCTTTGTTATAGTACTTTTCGGTTAAAACAAGGCATGGGGCGTTGCGTGTTAAGGAAAGCTGTGGGATACACTGAATCGGAAAATAAAGAAGAATTTAAGTCTCCTTACCAAGTCAATGAGACTGTGATGATACCACTGGTGTAAAGAGGTGTGGGGAACACAGAACAATAAGTCTGGTGGTGTATGCAGCAAAGATATTGTTAAGAGTACTGAACAGGAGACTGCTAAAGAAGAAGGTGATACCTGAGGAACAATTTGAATTTAGAAACGGGATGGGAACGATATATGCGATTGGGGTGATAAGAAAAATTGGAGAAAGGTATGTGGAAAAGGGAAGAAACCTGAGCATCTGCTTTGTAGACGTAGAGAAAGCTTTCGATTGTGTACTGTGGGAAAATATAATGGAAATATTGAAAGATAGGGGAATAGATTTGCGAGAGAGAGCAGACTGATTAGAAATGGGACAGGAAGTAGCCATAAGAATTGGAACAATATGGCGGATTTGTTCAAAATTGGTAAAGGAAGGAGACAAGATTGCTGTCTGTCTCTTGCTCTTTTCAACATGTATGTTGAGGAAATGGCGACAGAATGCTTGAGAAAACATGTTGGAATTAAAATTGGAGGAAGAAGAATTGCATGCATCTGGTTTTCTGACAAGGTCATGTTTGCGGAAAAGTACAGGGGAGTTGATAGAAATGTTGAAACAGCTTGAAAGGATGAAAGGGAAGTACGGATTAAAGATGAATTGTAAGAAAAGCAAAGCAATGCGAATAAGGGAAGATGAAAACATGGACGATTACATTATGGGAAAAAAGTTAGAGTAGGTAACAAGGTATAAGTATCTAGGAACAGAGATTACAACCAACTAGAGGAATTTTGATGAGATAAAAATAAGAAGTGGAATGGCGAAACAGGCATTCAGTAAAGTAAGCTGGAGTTGGAACCTAGGGAGGGAATAGCAAATTGCTTTGTATGGAACGTAATGCTGAACTATGCTAAGCATCAAGTGGAAGGATAAAGTTAGGAATGAGGAACTATTTGGTGAGAAGAGTTGGAGAGCAAAGATCATAAGAAAAAGAAATTGGTTAGGACGTGTTTTAAAAAAGGATTGTTTGATGAGAGATGTGTTGGATGGGAGTGTAGAGGGAAGAGGTAGCAGGGGAAGAAAAAGGACGATGTGAAGAGTAGATAGAGTTATAGTGACATTGAAGAGATTGGCTCAGGATAAATATAAGTGGATTTTGCATGGGCAGAATGCTTATAATGATGACCAAGTCAATTCCTTCCACTTTTACGTAATGTAATGAAAGAAGCTAGGCTAGTTGGTGGTTTTGGTGGGCTATAATTGTCTAATCTAATCTAATAAGTTTCGGTGATAGCAGAACACCTAAGGTAGAAATGCTTTCAGCATTATCTTTTTCTCCGAATATTCAACATATTGATGGTGCAATAAAGCAAGTGAGTTAGTTGGAATCGATGCTTGAGGCGCAATAGATCCTGTAGAATAAACGGTAGTGTTACTGATCTTGTCGTGGATTTGATGTATTAAGTGAACAATCGTGCAAGAACAGTTTCCAAGTGAATGTTCAGATCAGTAACATGTTGAAAGGCACGTTTAGATTCTCTTGGAAAGCATTGGTCGTTGGGACACATGTTTTGAAAAAAGTTATAGAGCGGAGTTCAAAAGTGTATTCAATCAGTCAACTTTCAGTATTTCCTTGCTTTAATTTGAGATATTTCGGATCTCACCTTGTATGTTAGGCTGATTTAAAAAGAAAAACCCGGCAACTATTGAGTTCTATTGCAGTCAACAACAAAACACGAAACACAGATTCTAAAATTATCTCTAATGAAGTTAATCTTCAAGTTATGAAAATCATTATCACTCCGTATAGTGTATACAGACATCTTTAATTTATTCCCTCCAAGCATGCTTTGTTAAACTTTGTGATGTATAGAGGATTGCGGAATTCTACTCTTTAGCAGTTGAAACATCAATACTTGCTTTAACTACTGTTACGTTTAATTATGCTAATTTTGCTATTTCAAAACAATAACAAAACATTTTAAATAAGGAAACACTCCTGTATGCCTTGTGCTTTACGGTTACTAATTTTAGCTGTGTTTCAATTATCCATTGTTAGTTCAGAAACTTGTTCTTTTAGTTACCTTAAAGTTTTCTTGAGAAGTTTTCGTTTTTCTGAAGCATGATTTGTGTTTTCAGTGATAATAGTGGCAAATGTGAAGCTTGTTAAGTTCACTTTGTTCTTGTGGGTTTTAGTTGCTTGCGATTTATCCTTATTTCATTGTTATCTTTCACATCCTTGCTAAGGATTGAGGGTGGAGTGGCTTTACAGGCTGCTGCCCTCTGCGCGGGCGTCGTGGCCTTGCCACATCGACACCTTTACAAGTCGCGACGCATAAATTTCGGTTTCAGGTTTGTTTGTTTTCGGTTTAGTTTGATTTTTTTCTGCATCGTTGGGTGTTTCGTTTTTATAAAAGGTCTATAAACGATCTTATGGATCTAGGGACTCTGCTTAACTACCCGATACAAATAAAACTTGGATACTGGAAATTGAAATCGGGCTTGGCAGTAACGTGTAGTTTAATTGTTCCTGCAGGAGTTGCCAATAAAAGCTTTTAGTGCATGGCTTCCAGTAGTTCTACGACGTATTCAAATGATAAAAACATGCGGTCAAGCCCTTGGATATACCTAATATACCCGAAGTTAGTGACGCGCGCTGCTGTCGGTATAAATACTGCGAGTCCTGCATGCGAAAGCTCGATTTCGCACAGCGCATAGCACAGCCCAGACGAGCTTTCGTATCACGCGAGCTTACAGTCAATTCACACCGCCCGTGTGAGCCGCTTGTTCAGCAAATACCGCGTGACGATCGCAATTTTTCGCAGAGAAATTCATGCTGAAACACTGTGCAAGTACGAATAAATATTTACCTTTATTTTTGCTGTATTGGACCGTACTTGAAAGTCCATCAGTGTTCTTGTCCAAATAAAGCGATACATAGAAAATAGAACAAACAGCAATCTTTGTCAGCTCGTATGTAGCTGTAAGATAAATATTTGTCTAACAGGAACAAGTGACTGGATGTGATTTTACACAGTGGGATGTAACTTTGAAAGCGTTTTGTGCGGCTTCATGATATACCAGCACGCGAATTGCTTTAAATCGAAAGTTCTTTATGTAGTTCATAAACGCTCGTGACAAATTTTAATGTGACGCAAGGCTTTAACTTTAAATTATGGTTGTCGTGAATTTTTTTATTAATGAAGTTATAAGTAACTTCCTTTGGGACACTTAATATTTTCCCGAACAAATGCCTTATTTGCTTAACCAGAATTATTGTAGTTGTTGTTATTGTAAGTTTTTTGTTAATCTTGAAAGACAATTGGAATCAAACAAATACTTGTAGGCGTAAATTAAATCGATTAAGAGGTGAATTCCAATGCAACACCATCCGGGCTCGTGGTATCTACCTTGGGGTGTGCCCCTGCAGAAGATGGTAGCCGTTCCTATCCATCCTGCAGGCCCTTTACATTTGCAACATCCAGCAGTACACGTGCAACCTGTCTTAACAGGACTGCCAGCTCCTTTAGCTACACTAAGGACCTTTGTTACCCAGCCTACAATAATTCAACCACAGAGAAAGGTACTGTAGAAAAACACTAGTAATTACCTTTGTTTATGTTTGTTGAGGGTTAATCACCACTTGAGGTTGTTGCTTTTATTTACCCTTAGGCTTTAATGATAGAATAAAAAGCAAATATTATGAAATAGAAAATACCTTGTAGGTCCAATAGATATCTAGAACAATCAAATTTCTGTTTTTAGTGCAGTCCATATGGAAGATATGCTGAAATGTGTTTGAATGCATTTGGAATTTATATGCATATAATGAAATTGAAACTTAACGTAAAATAGTCTACAATTCGGAAGCTTGCATTTGCTTTCTGACGTTTACATTGACATGGTAGATATGAAGTGTATTTTGTATTTATCTGTTCTTACCAGCCTCTTTCCATTATGTCATCTAGTTGTACTGCATTGATTACCATCAGTAGGTATACATACACCTGGCGTGTCAACTCGAACTTTAAGCATTCCTTGCTTCGGCACATTAACTTGGTCGTTCTAAAGCGGTTTTTCTCTTTTAAACCATCTTACCAGACTATTAGTTTGTTTTTTACCTATTAACAAAATAACGAAAAAAACTTAAGTACGATTATATGAGATATATTTGGACCAGAGAGAAGATGAATTTAACATTATAGATAACTTTGGTCAAGCCGTTTTACACCTGTTATTATTTTTGGCAGTTCCTAATAAAGGAGTATACCAAGAAAGGCGGAATATGGTGAGACTTCGATCCCAGTTTGCTGTTGTTTTCAATTTGCTACCTTGGAAAATATTTGACCAAAAGTTTTACTGGCTAGCGCAGTGGCAGATTGTTGAAGATGGCAAAACTGTAGTGTAAAAGCTTTGAATATTTGTTCAGTAAGTAATATTTTAAAGTGCTTCGTTGATTGCCGCAGCTAAGCGAAAAAGAATTTTCCTAAAACAAGTAAATCAGGATTTATAAAATAAGTTCGGTAAATATCTAAAGCTTGATTCTTTTGGGGTAATTTTTAGATTTTGGAATTGTAATTTTGCTCCAATAATTTTAGAGGTTCAACAAATGGTCATTTTGAAAACTTCAGCAGCATATTTTGATATGGTAATGTAGGTAATGCCTAAATTTCTGAATTCTTTAAAAATCCCGATTTACCTTTTCTATTGAAATATCTCTTGATAACAAACTTCCGACGTCTTGATTTGTCTTAGCAACTTTGAAATTCGTTGATAAATTGAGTACCCATGAATATTATCAAAACTACATTTTGAACCCATCTTGCAGGATGTTCTGTGAGTTACCATCGAAATAAAACTGGCAGGATTTTCCTGTAATTAATCAACTTTGTATTTCAATGTTTTCATTTTGAATCTTATTCTATTTATCAAATCAACAAGAATATTTTGACTATCACAAAAGTTGTTGACGTTTTCTATTTCTTAATAGTACACAGCTTCAAAGTGTAATATTGGATAAGAATTCTTTTACTGATTGTACCTGACGTTCTTCTGTATTATACTATTTCAGTAAATAACAAGTGGTCTCTTAAATAAACTACTTGTACGTAAAAACTCAAGAGTTTATGTCCTTCCTTGAAGTTGCTTATTGATCTTTTTATTACAAACAAACTGGCATCCCTTCTTCCGTAGAGGATATTGTTAAGAATGGTGTATCACTAACAGTCATCAGCATGTAAATTTTTGTAGCTGTTAGTAAATTACATTTTGATAACTTAGAATCGCTTTTTAACTCTTTTTTTTATACAACATTGGTTTCTACTGCGCAATGGAGTTTTGTTATCTCCCATTTTTGATTTATAATTTTGTTTTTTTTTGCTTGAATATTATCTTGTGCGAAACAAATTTAAAAAAAAATGAGAAGCTTAATCAGCTCAAGAAGTATTAACAGTTTTGGGCCATTTTAGTTAAGTATGTTACATTCAGACTATTTGCAAGACCTAAAGATCATTAAATATAAATTTAACTTGTTTTCTGATACTGATATTGCTTTCGAGATTAATAAATGGACTGAAATTTGTTTAAAAAGAACAAGGCTATTCATTTATTTAGTTAGTTATATACTTATTTCATTTCCTTCAGATGTCTACCTGTGCTATTTCTCGTCGTAAGTGCCTAAACAGCCCTAATTCTTTTTATGATATCTGTGGCAAATTTAACATTCTCAGTCAAAGGGAGACATCAGCTCATTTTGTCAAGCAAGCCTATTTTGCTTATTTAAGAGTAAAACTAGATGATCAAGATAAGTCTTGGGTACTTCACAAGGTGTGCGGATGTTGACGAAGGGAACACGTAATAAGTTGCCATTTGGTATACCTATAGTTTGGCGAGAGCCAAGAGATCATTTCAGTATACTCTAGTCTACCATCAGCTATACGTCTACTGTTTCATTCGGTTGAAATTCCTGTGCCAGTTATGGTTGAACTGCCCTCTACTGAATAATAGGATTCTGGTGTAGAACTAAAGAACAGCAGTGATGAAAATTTTGAAACTCAAGATGACTGGTTCGTGAGGGATTTGATCGACATGAGTTGAATGATTTGGCAAGACATTTGAGTCTGTCAAAAAAGGCTTTAGAACTCCTACCATCAAGACTGCGTGACAAGTGCATTTCTGTAATACTATAGAAGCTACAGTGGCCACAAGATACATGGTTTAATGGAAGAATTAGGATATGCAATGTATAACTGAACTGAATGGCGACTATACCTAGACAACTCAAAGTGGAGCTTAAACTGTGCCGTCCTACAGAATAGCAATTTATTTGGTACAGTCTGAATTGGCCATTTAGTTTGTCTTTGTGGAGAATATGGAGACATAAAGATAATCATTGAGTTGTTGCAATATTACAAACACAAAATGGTCTGATTCCTTCTTGGTCAGCAACGCAGATATACAAAGTATCCCTATTTTCTGTGCATGTGGGACAACAGAGCTCGTGAAAAGCTTTGGGTGGAAAAAAAATGGAAAAACCTGGTGATTCAAACATTCTACATGAGCCACTTGTTGGCAGAAAGATTATATTCCTCTACATTTGCCCATCAAACTGGATCTTATGAAACAATTTATTAAAGCTTTGCCAACTAAAGCAGAATGTTTCAAGCACCTTATTTTGCCTTTTTCTAGCCTGTCATTTGAAAAAATAAACGCCGGTATGTTTGGTAGTTCACAGATTCTGCAACTCATGAAAGATGAACACTTTATCGGTAAAATATCAGAACTCCAAAAGAATGCTTGGTTATCATTCGAAGACCTTGTCAAGGGCTGTCTTGGATATGCAAGCAAATAATTATCGAGAAACTTTTAGCAGAGCTACAAAACGCTTGGTTGCAGCATGAGCATCGAGATTTTCTGCATACCCCTCTTGTTAACTTTCCGGAAAACCTTGGTGCAGCCATTGATGAGCAAGGTGAACGATTCCACCAAGATTTGAAGATCATAGAGGGACGGTATTAAGGAAAATGGGATGTACATGTGATGGCGGACTATTGTTGGAGCATCGGGCGAGATTGTCTAAAGATTGAACACTCCAGGAAAATGTATAAGCTTAAAGTGTTAGCTTAACTGCTACCCAATTTTACTAGTTGCACACAGTTTGACTTACAGTTACAATTATATCCTTTGTATAAGCAAAATAAAATTTTAATGCATGTTTTCATTCTTTTCCATTGTATGTACATTTTGTATGGTATTTTGTACCTTAAAAAGTTGATGTGATAGAGAAAAACGTCATTTCTGGATTCAGAGGCCAAAAGTTAGTCAAGAACAAATTTCAGATCAAACTCAACAAAAATTCCATTTCCCATTTTAAGAACACTTGATTACAATAATGCCTTCAATTATATAATGTATCAAAACGGTAGTGGTTTTCATAGCATCCTTAATTTCAGGCGGTTGCCAACATCTTCCTGTTTTAATCAAGTCCAGAGTCGGCAAGATGAATTGATCTTCTTATAGATCTGATATCTGGGGTATTAGTATCGCCGTTTCCAGAAACCAGTGGGATAGTTGGAACGTTTCCTGCACTTGACAGGACACCTGGATTGTTGTCGGTTTTCTCACAGTCATCTAATAAAATATCTAACGATAGTTGATTCTAATTATTCATTTTTATCACTTAAATATCGATGCTTTAATTGGTTTGTCTGAGAGCGAACCAACTTATTTGCAGTTGTTGTACTTACTTACTTCATCCTAAAGCCTTGCTACCTTTCGGTGTAAGACTGTGTGGAATTGAGTTTATGTTGTCTTCTTGCAAATTTTACTCCACTGCTTTTTGTCTTCTGCCATTCTTCTCACTTCTTTCCATTTTATTTCTTTTCTCTCTGCCGCCTTTCTCACCTCTTCAAACCATGATTTCCTTGGTCTTCGTCTCTTCGCGTTTCCTATAGGTCTTGCTTCATACACCTTTCTAGTAAGTCTGTTTTCACTCATCCTCTCGACATGTTCCATCTATCTGAGTTGTCCTTGTTGAATCGTCTGGGTTGCCTCCGATATCTTTAGCTGTTCTCTATATACTTGGTTTCTTATTATATCTTTCTTCGTTTTTTTTTTCAGTCTTTCGTAGAAATCTCGTTTCCGTAGCATTTATTTTATTTTCTTTGTCTTTCGCTAGTGGTCCATGTCTGTTTTAAAGGCATTAAAAAGGTTACCCGCTTTTGCTATTCTTTGGTTTATCTCGTCTTCCAAGTCTCCTTTGTTGTTTATGATGCATCCTAAATAACTGAATTTATCTACTTGTTCGATTTTCTGCCCATTTATCATTATATTATTCTCCTTCTGTTCACCTCCAATGACCATGACTTTTGTTTTCTGTAGGTTAATTTCCATTTGTATTTTCTTCAATTGTTCATTAAATAGATTCATGTTGTATTGCAGGTTTCTGTCGGAATCTCTCAAGTCTGCGTAGCATAATTCCTTAATATTAATTCTTTGCATTTTCCAAAATCTTACTGTATATTCTTTTTTTTTTCTTTTTCTCATCCAGCATTAGATTAAACAGTATTGGGTTATAATGCAGCCTTGTTTTAAACCAGCTGAGCTAAGCTTTCTAACTTCTGGTTTCTTATTCGAACATGGCTTTTCGTCTCATTATATAAACTTTTTATGCATTTTATTAGTTGCTCATGTACTTGTCTATTCCTTACTGCGTCCCATAGATCATCTCTTTTAATTTTATCAAAAGCTTTAAGTCCACGAAACACAATGTACTTCTTTTCCTGATTTTATAGCCTTCTCGCTAATCTGTCTTAGTATAGACACTTGATCTTGTATGCCTCTTCCTTTTCGAAAGCCTGTTTACGATTCTTCTAGTTCATGTTGTGTTTCTTTTAGAATTCTGTTATAGATTTTCTCCACCGTACTTGTTACGGTTATACCTCTGAAATTGCTGCATCTTTTACTGTGTCTTTTCTTGAAAATAGGGATTGTTATAAAGGGTTTCCCAATAAGAGGTGTTATTTTGATATTCAAAGAAAAGTGCCATTTTTTAATATAAATGATCAGATGTTTATTTCATTATAAAGAGGAAGGTATGCCGTTAATAGTGGAAAATAACATCAGGCAAATGACCACCACGACCACGCTTACAGGACAATATCCTTTTCATGAAATTTTCCATAACCAAATCGCAAAGTGGCTGCCCTATGTCCTCGATAGCCTCACGAATTCCATCTTTGAGGTCTTGAATCGACGCTGGGCAGTTGGCGTAGACCTTCTCTTTCACGTGGCCCCAAAGAAAGAAGTCGCAAGGTGTTAAATCACAAGATCTCGGTGGCCAATTGTGATCACCTCTTCGAGAGATAACACGGTCCGGAAACTTTTTCCGTAAAAGATCAATGGTTTCGTTGCTTGTGTGGCACGTAGCGCCGTCTTGTTGAAAGTAAACGTTGTCCAGATCAATACCATCCAATTCCGGCCATAAAAAATCGTTAATCATCTCTCGATAGCGCAATCCAGTCACCGTAACTGTTGCTCCAGCCTCATTTTCGAAAAAGTAAGGTCCAATGACTCCGCCGGACCATAAACCGCACCAAACAGTCACACGTTGAGGATAGAGAGACTTTTCAACAATAACTCTTGGATTTTCTGAGCCCCAGATCCGACAATTTTGCTTGTTGACGAAGCCACCGAGGTGGAAATGGGCCTCATCACTCAAGATGATTTTTCGATGGAATTCTGGATCATTTTCATGCATTTCAACGACCCAATCAGCAAAGACACGACGTTGTTGATGATCGGCCGGCTTGAGTTCTTGTGTTAACTGGACTTTATAAGCCTTAAGACCCAAATCTTTATGCAAAATACGGTGTAATGACGTTTGTGGAATGGCTAATTCCAAAGAACGACGAGGAATGGACAAACCTGGGTTTTCTTTAACACTTTCGGCTACAACAGCAATATTCTCGGCTGTTCTTGAGCGACGTGCACGGGTTTTATTCTTCACATCACTAACTTGTTCCAAGAGCTCGAATGTTTTCACCAATTTCTGTATTGCGGTCCGACAAGGTGCTTCACGGTGACCCAAAAATGTTCGAGTTTTACGAACCGTCTCTGCCAAATTTTCACCATTTTTATAGTGAATTTTAATAATTTGAATGCGTTGTTGAAGCGTGTATCGTTCCATATTTATTAATGGCGTAGTTTCTACTTGTCAAATGTCAAAAAATGATAGTTTCAAAAGTGACATCTACCGAAATAGCGGGCTATTCAAAATAACACCTCTTATTGGAAAACCCTTTATTACCTGTTCTCCAGTCCTTTGGAGTTTTTTTTTCTTGCTATTAAGTTTAATAGGCTTAGTAGCTCTTGCTTATTTTCTTCTTGTAAAAATTCTACCTTTTCGCCAGTGATTTTGTCTTCTCCAGGGGCTTTCGCCATTTTTATTTCCGATATTGCTTCGTCTAATTCATCCTTTTATAATTATATATGTGCTACTTTCTTGTGATGCCTCGCTGTTGTTCGGCCTTTGCGTTTCTTCATTTTTGTCTTCCATTATTAGATCTTCTTCGAGTATGTCTTTGAAGTATTCTTTGCAGGGGTTCATCATATCTTGTTTCTTCGTTAGTACATTTCCTTGTTTGTCTTTTATGTTTTTAATGTAGTTTGATTTGGATTTTTTAAAATGTTTTAGCAGCCATAGAATAATTTTTGGTTTTCTTTGTATGCGTTTCCAATTTTATTTCCGAAGTCTATCCGTGCTCTTCGCTTGCTTTCTTTTACCAGGGTTTTTACTATCGTCCTTTTTTCCTTATATGTTTCGTAATCCTGTGGTTTTCTATTTTTTCCACGCCTTCTTCTTTTCTTTTATTACTTTATTAATTTTCTCTGTCCACCACGCTGTTCTTTTTATTTCTTGGTTTCCAATTTTGGCTCTACTGCAACTTTTTTTCGATACCTCTAATATTTTCTTTTGCCATCTTATTTCTATTATCTCTCGATTTTCTTGTTTACGCCGTCTCCTTGCCAGTTCTCGTTTGTATCTTGCTTGCTTTTCTATATTTCTTAATTTATATGTTTGTATTTTTTCCTTTATTATTTTCTTTTTTGTTTCAGTTTTCATATTCTTCTCTTTCATTTCTTCAATTGTTTCTAATTCTTTCGCGTTCATGCCTTTCACATTCCATGTTCCCAATCTAAGTATTTTTGTTTCCTTGATATTATTTTTCTTTGTTTTATTCTTGTTGCTTTCGTATCTATTTGCTTTTCCGTTTCCAACGCCATTGTCATTTTTATTGTTTCTTCATCTGTTCTGCTTTTCCCAATACTCTTAACCTTTTCCGTTATCATTTTTTCGATCCGTTTTTTGTTAATATTTAGTTTTTTGGCTTCTTCTGGTTAGAGTTTTGCATGAGCCCATCTCTGCTTTCTTTCCATTTTCACTCTTTAGCATTTATAATTAACTTCATATATCCCACTTTTACTTGCTTGCCGCTGTCCTTTTCTTCTTTTGCTTGTTACCTAATGCGGGCTTGAATCTCTCTTTCCGTTTTTGTCATGTCCGCCTCAATATATATTTTCTGTTCTTTTATGTTTTTGAGCTTGTTTTTGTTCTTAAGTATATTTAATTGGTCTGTCATATTTTCGGTCTCTGTCACACATATCTTGCCTCCTATTTTTCCTACACTTCTTAATTCAATATTTATTTCTGTTTCTTTATAAAGTCTTGTGGTTGTTCTATTATACAATTCGTGTGACTATAACATATTTTGCATACACTGCATTTTTTACTGCTCTATGGTTTTTATTAAATCGATGATTTTGTCTATTATTTGTTTCGTGCACGATCTCTTCAATTGGACGTATCAAATCTATAGTTGTTCAAATATATTTGTTAGGTCTACAGCGTTATGTTGTTAAGAATCTAAAGCTGTCTCTAATCGCTTTTTATTGTGGATGTTTGTCACTGCCTTTTTAATTGTATCTAGGAAGATTTCAACTTGACCATTTGATTCATGATGATGCGGTGGTGACCTGTTATCTTGTTCGATTCCATTCTTGTCGCAAAGTATTTGAAATATGCGACTAGCAAATTTTGGATAGACCAAATCTAATGGAACAAGTTCTCCTAACAAACTGTGGTGTTTCATGAAAACTCATGGTCATTTACTTTTTGCATCCATTATGGCTAAAGGATGGTGATTATGGAATAGACCAGCATAGTCCGAGTGAATTCTATTCCAAGGAGTTTCAGCAATAATCCGTAACGTATTTATCACTGTCCTTAAAGAAATTCTCTACGTCATCATCTATGTGCGGCTTCTTGTTTGACTGTATTCTTTCTACTTTTAGATGATCTTTGTACAGTTTTCTAAGAAGTCTTCTCTGAATTTATCAGGAATTACAACTGGCTCTCCAAACATTAAACTTTGTTTAACAATATAAAGTGAGTCTTTTCTATTGAAAAATGAACAAATATCTTTTTTATTTGTTAGCCATCTTCTATTTAAGCATTTTATATTTTCTTGAATGAATTTATTGTTTTTTACTTCTCGTTAAATTGAATTGAATGTAACACTGGCAATAAATAAATTGATTCATTTTCTACCTGATTAATTGCTGCGTCTAGATGAATAACTGCCATGATAAATTCTTTAGCAGGTGGAATGCTGGAATTTAATAATTGTGATAAAACAGCAGCATAACCAAAAGAATTTGTTGAGATATAACGGATATCAAAATCATAAAATAGTAATTTACGTGCCCATCTTTGTAAACGATTTGCAATACTATGCCTTTTTTTATTCCTACAAATTTGTACCGATGCTATTTGACCTTTTTATGTAATAGTTGGTCTATGAGACTAAATGGGCCCCAGATAATCTTTAATTTTGAAGTATGCGATATCGGTTTTATTTTATTTATTAACAAATGTAGAACATGCAAGGTTTTTAAAAATGCAAAAGATTATTTTTATTTCATGCCATTCAGTAGAAGATAAATCTTGAACTTGAATCTAACCCAGTGCCAAGTCAAGGTCAATTAGGATGCTATTAAAGTGAATATTTTAATAAAACTTATGCAATTATTAATCTTACTAATAATACTATCAATTGGGAGCCTTGGTGGCTCTGATAGTTACGCATCTGACTATCAACCCAATGGTTGCGGTTCGATTACTGGCCGAGGTCCTGAGATTTTTCACACGCAAAAAGGATGCCATCCTCTGGGAGGAATGTAAAGCGGTGGATCCTGCGTGACTACGATGAGCTGCACTTTAAAAATACCTACCGGGGTTAGAAAACTTCGGATTCGGCTAAATTCTAGTTGGCGGCGAAATGATCATAGTAGTTGAAGCCACGAGGTCCAAGGGAACCGCGACCTGAAGCCTCAGCCACATCATAACAATAATAACAGTAACAATACTATCAATTTATGAGAAAAAATAGAAAAAAATCGTCTGGAGCCGATTTAGGCCCCTCTTATGCCATAATAATTTACAGCCCCCAAAAATGCTCTGAATTCAGTAATGTTTGATGGGGTTGGCATTTCTTTGACGCACTAAATATTTTCAGGATCCGGTTGTAGACCTTTTCCATTGATTACCTGACCTGGAAATTCTGCCTGTTCCAAAAAATGACATTTTATAGATTTCAATATAACACCATAATCTTCAGTACATCGTAGTAAAATTGTTAAATGATGAAGGGGCTGATGTGTGTTGATAGTTAGAACATTTTGTGAACCTTCATTTACTGCCACTTGAAAATATACTTTAGAAAAGTCAACTAGACTACCAGATAATTTAGCAAAGATGTCATCTAGTGCAGTTGGACCTGTAGAATAGTCGTAGGGTTTATAGCACTCGCCGTCGCTCGTGCCATAAACTTCCTACTCATTCAAAAAACTTCACTTTACACTCTTGTTATATAAATAATTATTATACCTTTCTCAAATGTTTGTTATTATTTCATATGATTTCTGGTTTCTCATCTACCGGGCAGTGTAGAGAGAGGGTTGACAAAACGTCCAACAGGCCGACCTGTAATGAGCTAGCAGGTCAGCTTGACCCGAAGTGTAACTAGGCCCTCTTTGGATAGAACTGATATTATCAGCCCAGGTGGTTGGTCTTCTTTTTCCACTCTCGCCTCGAGTGCTTGTCTTACATACCTGGAGCCTTCCATGCGCTGGACATGGCCAAAATTTATTATCGAAATCATTAACCAATTTCCCAGCTTGAATTTCTCGAAGCCTGAA
This sequence comes from Ignelater luminosus, assembly GCA_011009095.1. NCBI lineage: Eukaryota > Metazoa > Arthropoda > Insecta > Coleoptera > Elateridae > Ignelater > Ignelater luminosus. Next base: position 82,769 of record VTPC01003857.1, read on the forward strand.
CATTTCTTCATCACTGTGGTGAACAACAAGGGGCTCATCTCCTTATCTTATTTCCTAGTTGGTACTGAACTGCTTTGAGGTAAAATTATTGGACCTTACTTCGTTTCTGTAAGTCTGAAAGAAGCTTTTAATCCTCTTGGTCGGTTCATTTGAGACGTGATAACTTTTCAGGGCTTTCCATATGGATCTCCAACTTACCTAGTCAAACGCCGTCACGATATCATTAAAGCACAAGCGAAGTCCTCTATTTAACTCGATAGTTTTCTTCACAAATATGGCGTCCTGAGTCCCTCGGTTAGGTCGATAGCCGCACTGAGCTTCCTCCAATTTTGCGTCCATTTGTATTCTTAGCCTCTTCTTCAGTATACGTTCATAGACCTTTCCGGGTACACTGAGTAGTAAGATGCCTCGGTGGTTCCTGCATTCACGGTTATCTCCCTTCTTAAATAAAAGTACAATAACTGAAAGTTACCAGTCTTCCGGGATTGTGGATGTCTTCCAAGAGAGTGTGAAGCATTTCCTCTCTAACTGATCCCATATACCTCAGCGTCTCCGAAGTTATATCATCTTTTCCGACAGCTTTACCTAACTTAAGAATTTTTTTAACAGGATTTATTTTATGCCTTGGTATTGTTGTAATTAATGTAAACGCAATCTTGACTCTTTTAGTACAACAACAAGATTTAAATTGCTCTCAGTTCGGAGTTTTTCTTCTGTACAAAATAGTAATTCTGTTACTGACAAATTCGAAAAAGATCAATAATTACAACTGACAGGCATACTTAATAAAATTTGCATTTAAAAGTAAGTAATTGGAAGATAGTATGATGAAAGGAAATGTAAAGTAAAGAGAAAGAGGAATAAAATGAATGGATTCGGAAATTCCTTGTTAACATCTTTATTTACACTGCCCTTAATAACGTACAACATCGTGAACAGCTATTTTTAGGGAGTCCACTACTTAATTTAATGTAAGCGACGTATACTATAAGACATTGATGGTGTTATTAGGGGAAATCGCGTCACATATATTTTCCTCTATTTCGTAGAAACTTGTGTGACTATGATATAAAGGATATAGTTACATCCACTAAAATATAATGTAACGGGAGAGAATGGGAAGGCTGAAAGAAATAAATTTCTTTAATAATATTACTTAACTTTATTAAAGGTAATTAATTGCGGTGTAATCTTAGCAAGCAACTGGTAAATTACCGTCATAAACACAAAAGAAATCTTGTTTTATAATTTTGTTAAATGTTAAGCATTTTTTGTTAATTTAAAGTTAGGTTTCATTTGTGACCATTTCATTATAAATTTATTTAGATTGGAAATGTCAACTTCAAAGAGACGCATGTCCTCATACCTTCAGACACTTCTCCGGAGGAATTCCGACCTTTAATGTACCGGCTATCACAGAACGAACACATCCTAACCCTGCCTGCCTATCACGTGATTTTTCCAACAAGTGACATGATTATTTCCAATTTAAGTATTCCTTGTTCTGATATTAATGTCATCATATTTTGTCGTATAAAAGAGAAGTTGTTGAACGAGTTTAAATAGTACTGTAAAAAGAATTTGTTAAATTGTTATCTAAGCAGAGTTAAACTGGAGGTGAAGCACTCTTAGAATTGATTTTTAAGACATACTAGTCGTAGCTGTTCATGGTTATGCAAATATAGAAAAGGCAGCAATTGTGTAAGGTCAACTGTCTTTCTGCCCTAAATAAATCAAATAATTATCATTCTTAGTCCATTAAATAATTTTTTGTGCTCGAGATTTTACTCTCTGCCATATCATACCACAGTACCAAATCGAATTCGTGTGACTGGAGAATTGCAGTCTTGCTTGAATGTCAGATGTTTCGGAATTTTTTCCAAGTCAGTTACAGTTACAGTTACAGTAAAATCTGGACTTTTGGTGAATATCCTGACCGCTAGAAAACAGCCCTTGTTGAAGTCAGGAAAGAAATCTTAAGCTACTCACAAGCTGTGGACCGTTCGCCTTGACTAATTGTTTTGGAAAACTATTAGTTTGGCATCTTGAAAGCCACAGTCTTCTGCGCTCATATCATTCTTCACCCTTGACAAGTGGGTACTACTAGGCGTGATCCAAAACAGTTTTGCCTTACTTAGCATACTGTTGCTTTTCCTTCGATATAGAAAATGTTTGTGGTATGACATGTCAGCATCAAAGGTTACTTGGCACGTTTGTCAAAAGTTTTATTTCAAATCGAAAAATCAAGTAATGCTGGGTGTTCTTCAGCTGATATAGGAGTTTATTATTGATGTCAATAAGCTTCTGAAAGAACAATTGGTAGTCCAGTGGAAGCAACGCTGAACGTATCTTTAGCTGTGGGTCTTCGTTGATGCAGATAACTAAGAATTTGCAACATGCCATTATTGCCTTGTTGACAGTGCCAATTACGTACTTCTCTTCCTAGAAGGCGTGTTGTACGCACTTCTGTCACAAACTCTATTACGTCTATATCAGAATGAGCCCACGCTCAAGTTTATAACTCTTCCATACAATTTACTATTATATCGGGTTAGAACGTTTTCCAGTCTTGTCTCTTGTTCTATTGGTCATCTGTAAGACTTTTGTCGTTCATGGATTTCCTAATTCTTTCTATCCACGTTGTCTTTGGTCTTCGTCTTTTCCGTCTTACTGGAGGTACCCAATTTAACACCTGTTTTGGTATCCTCTCCTCTTCCATCCCTTGGACATGGCCGTACCATATTAATTGTTTCTTCTGTATGTTATTTGTAATTGTTTCTTTTATACCAACGCGTTCTCTAACCACTTCATTTCTTATTCTATCTCTCTGCGAGATTCTCATCAGGCGTCCCATCGCATTTATTTCTGTGGCCTCCCTTTGCCTTCTATTACGCTCTGTTATTCACCTAGTATCGGTCCCATAAAGCAATGTGCTTTTAACTAGAGTCTCATATATTTTGTATTTTCTTCTCTCGGGGTTATCTTTACTCCACAAAATTCTATTTAGACATGAAATAGCTTTTCTTCTTGATTATCCGTTCCTTCTCTGTTGAATATGGTTCCCAGATATTTAGATTCATCACACACTTCTATTTCTTTGTTGTTGTCTATTATGAGATTTTCTGGTTCTGTTCCAGTACACAAGTACTTAGTCGTCTCTGTATTTACCATTTAATTATGGAATTTCTCGATTAATTTTCTTACCATATATTCCATGTCGTTTGCTGTTATAACTTGATCGTCCGCGAACTGTAGTGTGTACAAGCATTTATCATTTATTTCTATTTCCATTCTGTTACATTTTGCTTTCCATTGGTGTAATGCTTTGGCTACATAAAACTAAAGGAGGGTTGGAGATACGCAACATCCTTGTCTTAGGCTTTTCGTTACAGGAAATGAATTGGAAACGTTATTTTTCGTTTTGGACTTCGATACCTGATATAAACTTTGTAAACTTTGATAACCATGTGGTTTATATTAGATTCTTGGAGTACTTCCCACAATTTCTTTAAAGGTATTGTATCGAATGCCTTTTGGAGGTCAATAAAGGTTAGATGTACATCATGATTTCTTGCACTCTTCTTTTCTATCATCTGTTTCAGACAAAATACGTTGTCAGTTCACGACCTCCCGGCTCCGAAACCAGATTGTTCCTCTTCCTCGTGACCGCTGTACTCTTGTTACATTAAATATTTTAATATTTTTCCATATAATCGACTCATGCTGCTAGTAATGGAAATTCCCCGGTAATTGTTGGGATCTTTTCTGCTTCTTTTTTTTGTGAATTGACGATATGTACGCTGTTTTCCATTGCTGGGGGACAGGATGGTCATTCAAACATTGATTAAAAATTCTAGTTATAATTTTGAAGAGCTTCTCTATCCCACAATTTATCAGTTCTGCAAATATACCGTCTGGGCCACAAGCTCTATTATGTTTTAACGCTTTGACAGCTGTTTTAACGGCGTCTTCTGTAACATTCAATTTTTCTCCTTGAATTTGAATGCATTCTTCATCAGGTATATCATCTCTGTCTTCTGATAATGATGTGTTGTAATGCCTCATCCATTCTTTTTGTGATATTATTTGTATATACGTGTTGACTTCCTGTCATTTTTCGTCCCACATATTATTTTTTGCAGTCGTTACAGTTCTTCTTATTTCGTTTTGCGTTTCAACATATCTAATTCTATCTTCTTCTATTATTGAGTTAATTCATTTCTGGTATAGCCTTTTCTTTTCTTCTATTAAATATTTTCATTTTCTCTGTCCGTCACAACTTGTTGCTCTTCTTATTCTACCCGAGTGATTCTTTTGCCGCTCTTCCATACAATACAAGTAGTAAATGGCGTTAATTATTTGGGGTTATTTCTTGATTCCAAGCCGACTTGGAAAGAGCATATCATCTGCTTTAAGGCTATCTTCCAAAGATCAGTGATGCGATGGCTGGCTGGCACTAACTGTGAAAACGATAGGAAGGTGCTTCCTTTTCATCTACCGCTCTATGATTCTTTCAAACTTTCATCGTTATGCAGATTTGGTATATGGCTTAGCACGTAAAACGCTATTTTTCTTCTTGGGCCTACTTTATTTAACACATGGAGCTAAGACTGACCACTAGGACTTTCTGAACCACCTTTGTTGAATAAACTAGTTTTCCTCAATTTGAATACAGGAGAAACCGTCTTTCCATTAAGTTTACTATAAGATTGTGGACACAACCCTGTTGTTCCAACCATAGACCGATACTCTCCAGCGTCCCCCTCGGATTCAGAATCGACACATTATAAATAACACAGTGATGTTTTTTACAAAGAAGTCATACTCTAATGTGAGAGAACTGTTAGGTGTTGTTAGATATCAAGCCCATTCTTATTGACTGTGCCCTGTATGTGAATGCACCTGCTTAGCACGAACCACCACAAACCCTAAGCTGTCGTGTGTGAGTAATGTAATAAGCCAGAAACCATAATCAGTTGTTCAAACATACTCAACTATGTTCGAAAGTATAAAGGTCGCTGCTAGTACTATAAATACTTACAGTTGAGAGGTTTTATTGTTGTGGACGCATTGCTTTGATTGTCCAATGTATCAAACAAAGCAATTTAAGCAGTTTATGTGGAAGCCAACATTATACATTAAAGAACGTAGAACCTAAAAGTACAAGTAGGGCTCTAATTAACATTTAGTAGAAAATTAGTGGAATTATTCAGATGTTTTAATGCATTAAATCTGTGTTGTCAACAACTCCATTAATTATTAAATAAGTCCCATTTAAAAATCTTTGATTTTGATGATGATACCATGTCACTGTCGTATCTTAGTTTGTTATGAATTTTGCTTACTAACTAATGCACAACGCATATTCGAAGGTAAAATCTATTTTCACGTTTTTTCATAGAAGAGTTTTGTTTAAATTTATTTAACGTAAACCATTCAGCAATATTGGCCTTAATTTGTAAAACGCAATTCTGCGTACAATCTCAGCTTCAGATACTTTAAGAAAAAAAGGGCAAAAAGCAAATATGTACCTTTAAAAATTAAGGATTCATTTATTCGCTTACAGAAGCATAGCAAAAACCAAATAAAAAAACTTTTATTTTTAAGACGTTGATTACCTTTTTATAGAATCTACTTTTTTCCTGCCGTTTATTAATTATTCACAATACAGTGGTTTTCTCCAATATACCAAAGGTTTATACTTTATAATTTAATGCACGGGATAAAATCACATTTTCCAGTGAGGTTTTCTAAAGTTAATCGAGCCTTTTTCTGCTCATTAAACATTTAAAACGATATCGAATATACAGTTTTTTTCCTTGTTTTATTATAGGGTTGAGCCATTTTATCTCGAACAAAAGGCACCTTTTGGATTTCCACATTGAAGAGTTTGTTTCTGCAGATTAGTTCTTCTTTTTATTTAATTCGTTTTAACATTCATTTATAATATGTCATCATTTTGTACATCCCACAGCGGAAAGTTCAGAGTTTGTAATTTAATACGGGTGTTAAATTGGGTTTCCATGTTAGGTTTAATGTAATTTAACAAATTGACAGTCCGTTTGGCAATTGTATTACTGCCTAATGAAAGGTTTGTGTAGATATTGTAAAAATCGTATAAATTAACTCCTTTTTTAGTAAAATCGAAACAAATTTATGTGAAAAAACAGTAAAAAAGCTAACTATGTTGAGAAATTAGTGGTTTTCTAACAAGGTTCTAAATTACAATGCGTTGGTATGCATAAAAAGTGAATTACAACATGTAAAAAGAGATAAATAGCTTTTATTATCACCGTAAAACAATCATAAACAAGAGAAAAGCACGAAACAATAAAATTAAACCTCTTAAATTTAACAAAACCAAATGTGGTGGGTGTACTTTGATTTGATAGGATGTATTTGTCATGAACAATTGTAAAGGTGAAAGGTTCTTTTTGGAGTTTCCGGATGAAACTTTTTCATAATTATATAAATTAATAAAGACAAAATGAGGAATGATAATGTAATTTTTGTCGTCAGTTTTAATTTGTATGAAATTTCAAATAACCTGAGAAGGTTAAAGTTTGTTGTCTTAGAAAGAAGAAGGAGTAGAGAGAGTTGATATTTTATTGATTTATTTCATTCCTACAGAAAACAACCTTAAGACTCTAGGGATCCTTTATGAACAGTTACTAAAAAGCAGAACTTTTCTTTATTATATTACTATTAACTCGATGTTGCTGTTTTTGACCAGAGTAACTAAAATATTTTATAAATTTCCAGGAAGCTAGAATAATTTAATTAACCTCTTTCAGAAGTAGTTATTCAATGTTGAGAATAGTTTGAAAGCTTTCCAAGTATGAGAGACTCTTACTCGATATTGAAATAATACAATTATTATTAGTAACGGCAGTTTCAATTTTAAAGTTTGAAATGCACATTTCCAGGTTATATCGTAATTGAGATACATTTTATAAAACCCCCTCATTTTATGACTTAACATATTTTTACAAAATTAGGTTTTATTAAGCGTTTCTACCATTGACCAGTTGGTGAATTCTACTGTTTTTTTGAGCATTATTTATCTTGAAAGCCTCACTTCTTATTTCTTGAACGATGCCTCTATTACTTTCTTATTATATCTGATATAATTGCACAAAAAAGATTACCCTGTTATAATAATCAGTACGTATTGTTGATTTTCTGTCGAAAAATCAGTAAGCTTTTCCCTCGATGAGAAACCTGCTTATGATTATGTGTATTTTGCATAGAAAGGCTTTAGCTATAACTGATAAATTTTGAAAATCCTAGTACTTGATATACCTAAAACAACACAAGAATAGCTTAAAATGCCACTGATCCGTAATTGGAGATCGCTCCCTGCTGGCCTTTTAATTTCTTGTTATAAGAAAATACCGAATTCTTATTTAATTGTTTAAGGGTAAATCCATGTTAAATCAACTAGTGCATAAAGCTTTGATTGTCATTGATTTGGTTCAATTTTTCTTCTTTTCCCAAGAAACAAGAAAAAATGTTTTAACTTTTTTCTTGTTGGTTTTTAACTGAAACATATTGGAAATTTTCAAAAATTGTATAAAACATATATCTTTTATTGTCGAATTTCTGAATGCATTTTTGAAAATTGTTATTAAAAAATCTCCAAAAAACAAAATTTGAAAATATTTTCGAAATAATGTAACGTAATCTCGCTAATTTAACAAGGACTCACAGGTCCTAGGCCGGCTAATCTCAGTAGGTGGCCTTCAGGGCGGTTAAGAAGCAGTTATACACACAATAAAACATAGTTGGAAATTTGATTCAGATATATATTCAAAAAACCAATGTAAGGGCGCCAGTTTCTAAGGGAACAACAATAACGACACGCAATTATGTAACAATTATATCGTATACAGTGTGTCCGAAAAGTATGGAATATCCTATATATCTCAGTAAATATGCATTTTATGGAAAAATGTTTCGTATAAAAGTTATTTAGTGTTTAGTCTTACATTATAGGGCAATACCAAATAACTATTTTTTTTAGAAACAAAAGCGCAACGAATAATGCTTTAATTTTTTTTAATGAGAA